>BQNB010085924.1:14525-26726 GCA_026074375.1 Tanacetum coccineum
TACGACCATAAAGTGCCTCAAATGGTGCAGCTTTAATGATCGTATGATAACTATTGTTGTATGAGAACTCAATTAGCGGTAAGTGTCTATCCCAACCATTCCCAAAGTATATCACACAAGCGCGTAACATATCTATTAGCCTTAAAATATGGTGACAAACACGGAATTATATTAGTTTATTTATAGCGTGACACATAGGGACTAATAATGACAAGCTACGATAGTTGTGTGTCACTAGGACTATAAATACCCCCTCCATACTTCCATGGAGGGGTGAAGCTCACTTTTGTAAAAGTGTGTGTGTGTGTTTTTCTCTCAAGCACACACACTCTTCCCATTTCATCTCTTTTCTCTCTAAATAATATGGATACTTTTCTTTTCCATTTTACCAAGCCTCCGGATCATTGTTCAAGAGGGTGAATCATGATAACAATATCATCTAGTGTCTGAATGCTTCTTTCGCTTTATCCATCAGTCTGCGGATGGTAAGTAGTACTCATATCCAAACGAGTACCCAAAGCCTTCTAAAATGACCTCCAGAAATTTGACGTAAATCTATCGTCACGGTCACAAATGATTGAGACTGGTATTCCATGTCTCATGACTACTTGTTTCATGTACAGTCTTGTCAATTTCATCATTGGCAAAAAGTGTGAAGACTTAGTAAGACGGTCTACAATTACCCAAATGGTATCATAACCACTTGACGTCCTTGGGAGTTTGGTGATAAAATCCATGGTGATATTATCCCACTTCCACTGAGATATCTCAGGTTGCACCAACAAACCAGATGGTTTTTGTTGTTCAGCTTTAACTTTTAGGCATGTCAAACACTTGCTAACATAAGTGGTGATATTAGCTTTCATGTTGGGCCACCAGTATAATTTCTTCATGTCTTGATACATCTTTTCGGAACACGGATGAATAGAATATTTTGACTTGTAGGAATCATGCATAATCAGAGTCCTTAGATCACCATAGCATGGCAACCAAATTCTATAGTTCAAACACAGTGTTCCGTCAGCACACGGTTCTAACTTTTCTTTTCTGGGGTTTTCTGATTCCCTTGAAGTTTCAACCAACATACCTCCCACATCTCCAACTAAGGCTCAAACCCGTAATGGTTTAATTCATTCTTTTCAGCTTAAAGTGTCGGCCACTACATTTGCCTTTCCCAGGTGATAACGAATCCCACAATCATAATCACTAAGAAACTCTAACCAACGATGTTGCTTCATGTTCAACTCCTTCTGATCAAGGATATGTTGTAAACTTTTGTCATCAGTAAACACGGTACACTTTGTTCCGTACAGATAGTGCCTCCAAATCTTTAGATCAAACACTACTGCTCCTAACTCCAAGTTATGAGTTGTATAATTCTTCTCATGAATTTTTAGTTGTCGTGATACCTAAGCAATCACTTTCTCATTCTGCATCAACACAGCACCTAATCCTTTATGCGAAGCATCACAGTAAAGAATAAAGTTCTCAGCTCCTTTAGGTAAAGCCAAGATAGGTGCACTACACAGATCTTCTTCAATAATTAAAATGGGGCTTCTTGTTTGTCACCCCAATCAAACTTGAACTTCTTCTAGGTTAGCTTGGTCATTGATTTGGCGATCTTTGAAAATCCCTTAATGAATCTTCGATAGTAACCGGCAAGACCTAAAAATTGACGAACCTCTGTTACAGTCTTAGGAGATGCCCAATCTTTAATAGACTTGATCTTGGCAGGATCCACGTTAATGCCCTTACTATCAATCACGTGACCGAGGAACTATACCTTGAAAATCCAAAATTCACACTTAAAAAATTTAGCATACAACACCTCTTTCTTAAGCAACTCTAAGACTAACTTAAGATGCTCTTCATGCTCTTGCTTGCTCTTTGAGTATATCAGAATGTCGTTAATGAAGATAATGACAAGTTTATCCAGATATAGCTTGCACACTCGATTCATAAGATCCATAAATACAGTCGATGCATTTGTCAAACCAAATGGCATAACTTGAAATTCATAATGGCCATAACGAGTTCTGAATGCGGTCTTCGGGATGTCTTCTTCATGAACTCTCAGCTGATGATAACTCGACCTCAGGTCGATATTCGAGTAGACACTCGACCCTTTAAGTTGATCAAATAAATCATCAATCCTTGGTAGCGGATAACGGTTCTTCACAGTTAGTTTATTTAATTCTCGTTAATCAATGTACATCCGGAATGATCCATCCTTATTCTTGACAAACAAGACTGGAGCTCCCCAAGGTGAGGAACTGGGTCTTATAAAGCCTTTGTCAAAAAGTTCCTGCAGTTGATCTGACAAATCTTTCATCTCAGACGGAGCTAATCGATAAGGCGCTCGTGCTACAGGTGCAGCACCAGGTACCAAATCAATTTGAAATTCCACTTGTCAAGCTGGTGGAATACCCGCCAAGCCCTCAGGAAATACTTTGGGGAAATCTCGAACAATTGGTACGTCTTCAAGGCGCTTCTCCTTCGACTTGTATTCAGCCTTCTTCGTGGTAACATGTGCCAAAAAGACATGACATCCTTTCAGCAAATACTTCTGAGTTTTGGTGCATGAGATGATGTTTAATCGAGACTCGTATCCGTTGTTACTTCCGTTACCACGAACAATTAAGATTTCATTCCCAAAGGGGATACGAACAATCTTCTCATCACAGACGATCACGGCATGATACTTTGCTAACCAATCCATACCAATAATAACGTCAAAACTACCAAGCTCTACGGGCATTAAGTCAATGTTGAATGGGTGATTTAAGAAGTTTAAAGTGCAATCCCGTATGGTAGTACTAACTCCAATTAGTTTTCTGTCGGCTAGTTCGACATGATAATCATGGTCTAGTACAGTTGGAATGATATCAATTAGGGAACTAAATGCAGTAGATACAAAACTTTTATCAACACCAGTATCAAACAAGATAGAAGCATAGCGGTTTTTAGGAGGAACATACCCGTAACGACATTGCCATCCGAGTTTTCCCTGCATTTCCTACTGCATAAGCCCTTGCTGTTGCTCCATCATTCCTGGCTTAGTTTCCACGGTTGTTATTCTTCATTTTTGGGAAATCCTTCTTGTAATTCCTCTGAACCTCATATTCAAAACAAGTGATAAGCCTCTGATTCACCACTGGGGCTCTTTGGTTGTTGGCAGCAGCAGCTGGACTTCTATAGTCACAGGTCAGATGGCTAGCTCTCTTGCAGTTGTTGCACTTGGGAGCACACTGCCCATCATAATAGTAGTTGCATTTAGGGCACAGAGGTTTAGATCCTCCATACACTTTTTTCTCCCCAGACCCAACAGTGTAGGCCCTTGCTACATTTTGCCTTTTGAAAGGCTGCTGTTAGTTCTTGTTGTTTCTTGAGTTGTCATTAAGTTTCCTTCTGTTTTTAGCTTGACGGTCAGCAAAAGTAAGAATCTTTTGATCCATCAGTTCAGTTGCAAACTCAATTTCATCTTGCATTATCTTGGGCTTAGATGCCATCACACTTCCCTAAATCGTGTCGAGAAGTCCATCGACATACTTCTTGACCTCATCAGATTCTTTGGGAAACATTCTCGAGCACATTAGTGCCAACTCTTGGAAACGTTGGTTATAGCCCACCACATCAGTACCTTTAACCTTCAGGTTTCACAGTTTAATCTCTAGCTTCTTAATCTCGCCTCTCGGGCAGTACTTATCAATCATCATCTTCTTTAGTGGTTTCCATGGCATGCCATATGCAGCATCATGACCAACAGTCTTGACATGGGAATTCCACCACGTCAGAGCATTTCCAAGGAGAGTACATGTAGCAAACTTGATTTGGCACGTAATGGTGCAGTTGCTAATGTGGGATACAAATTCCATCTTCTTAAACTACTAAGTTAAACCAGCAACTCCTTCAGTACCCTTGAAATTAAGGGGTTGGCATTTCAAGAAGTCATTGTAAGTGCACTCACGAGCAACTCGCTATGTCCTTCTGCCATTTCCAGACTTATGGCTATCATCACCATTTCCACTGCTTCTATGTGCATCATACTCAACCAAAGCATCAGCAACTCCTTGGGCTATTAGTGCCTTAATGGCGGCATCGGTCATAGGGGTGGTGATGGTTGTTGTGGTGGTTCTCTTTGGCGGAATTTCCTTTAAAATCCCAAGAAAATATAATACACGTTAGATTTCATACAATCATAAACGCGACATGACATATGCATAATAAATAAAATGAGATCACAACACATAGTGAAATATAAAATCGAAGTGAGATCAACAATAACATAAATAAATTGACATTCATACATAACAATATCGATAATCATACATGATAGTTTGTTACAAATGACCAGTACAGATGAGATACAAAATGAAAATACGGTCCTAAGGCAATGCTAGCTGGAAGTTACCCATAATACTTAGCATGCCATACAAGATAGCTACATGATGACAAAAGATCCATACAACCTACTAGCTGGGAGTTACCCATAAAACTTAGCAGGCTCTAGATCTCTAGCAGGCTTTGGCTCTCTGGTCTTGTCGTGTCCCTGCTGAATGTATCGAGTCAATCTGTCGTTGTCCTTAGTCCTCTGCCTTTGCAGCATACTAATCTGCTCATGCAATGACCTGACCTTTGTTCGATATGCTAGGAGCTCAGCATGTACCATACTGTTATAGTCCATGGCCTGTGACCATGCCTGCCGAGCGTGCTTAGCCTCGCTCTCTAAAAGTATAGCTGTGTAGAGATGATATCGCCTATCTCTAAACAACATGTTGACTCGGGCTCTCTAAAGAGCTCAATCATCTTAGGCATCCTCAAATCAAACATACATCTCATGAGTATCCTGAGCAAGAGTAGTGGCAAGATCTATCACTCTCTGGCTCAACTTCTCCAAAGTAGTCGGTGCTCTCCCATCCATATCCCCAACCATGTCATCCCAAACATCCGTAATCCCATAGCCAACCTCTCTAGACATAGGACATCTAGGGGTGGCATCCATAGTATCAACAAAACTATAATCAGTAGCAAGAGTATAATCTAATCTAACCTGTCTAGTAGGAGCAGCTGCTGAACTGTCACCCACCTCAAACTTAAGAGCGGGAGCAGTCAAACACAACCTCTTCCAAGGCGGCACATCAGCCTCGGGAACATCCTCCTTATGGTTAGTAGCCGGTAATAGCAAAGGTGATGATGGTGCAGGTAATGGTAGTGGTGATGCAGCTCTCGACTGAATCATAGCTGCTCTGTAGCCTAATGGTGCCTCAGCATAGGTAGGGCTAGTATATGTAGATGGTGATGGTAAATCTATTGGTGGTGAGGGAATTTATGGGAGTAGAGATGATAGTGGAGTAAGTGGAGATGGTAGTGGTGATGATGAAGCTAGTGTAACAGCAACCGCAGCAATGAGTGCCTCAGTAGCAGCTGCTATTAGTGTCTAGGGTTAGATAGATATCCTAGCCCTACAAAGTCTAGGTGATGATACAGGTGGTGTGGGTGCAGACTCGTCGGTCTCAAATGCCTCTGTATCCTCAGCTAAAGGGACAGGGTCAACAACAGGTAATGTAGTAGAGTCGGCCGGAGCTAGATGCTCCTCCTCCTCCTCATCCTTCTCATCATTATCATTATCATTATCATCATCATTATCATCATCATCATCATTATCATCATCATCTCCTCCGTTAGCAGGATACTCAGCAGGATCCTCTTTAGGGTCCTCATCTGAAGGATCAAAGTCAGCAACATAGCCTGGTGATAGGAATGTAGGTGAAGCATCAACCGATAGAGGCTGATCCTCAATAGGTACCTCATCGTCAGATGGTACCAAGTACTCTAGGTACTTTGGACCAGGTACGTAGTCCAGTAATGGTGGGTGCTCAGGTCCAGGCACGTAATCAGGCGATGGTGGTGCCTGCTCTGGAAACTGTGACACCTCTTCAGGTGCCTCTGGCTCATCATCAGATACCTACTAAAATCTCTATGGCTCAGAATCAAAATAAACAGACGTGTAGTTAACCGTCGAAGATGACATGACTGTTGTAACAATAAAATTAACTTATATAAGTATAATATATAAGACATGTATAGTAATATACGTAATATAATATAAGTACGTATATAGATTATGTAAGCAGTCAATGTAAGCAAATAGTGTATGTATGTCCGTGAAAAACTTTTATATGATGCAATGTTTGAAAACGGTTATAGTCCAAGCAAAACATTTGACTTGGTTCTCTATAACCTTGGCTCTAGATACCAATTTGTAACACCCCCAAATAGGGTTACAGCAGAAAAAGGGTCTGAGAGTGTTACTTCATAGATCAATAGCACAAGATATGAGAGAACGACCTCTATATGAGTCGTTTGAAAATGATACATTAGAGTTAATGAAATTATTTGTTACAAAAGCTCAAAGCTTAACTTGTTCATCCTTGAAAATGTAAAGATTTTAATACATAACAAATATTTCTCAAATGTAATGCACACAAATCTTTATGCAATATGACTCCTAAAATAACGACACCTAATGTATCATTTCCTTTGTACCTTATTGACCTGAGAAAAAAATGCTTTAAAACGTCAACATAAAGTTGGTGAATTCACAAGTTTAAGTAATGTATAAAGTAGGACTACAAGATTTCAAAGTGTGAGACATGTAACACATAAAATATCTCAAAATGTAATTACGCCTGCGCTAAGCTCATGACACTGAAGCTAGAACATGTATGTATATGCAAATTAATGCCAATAATGTGCCCATGTAGATGTTTAACCCGCAACATCTAAATCCGACATGGTATACGTCTGTTGGTTTGGTACCGCCAAAACTAGTGAGCGCTACTCACCCGAACGGGGATGTCAATCCTTAATAGATCTATTCATAACATTCGCGCTTACAACCAGTAATTAACAGTTCAAGATTTATGGACATAGTTGGTTATAGCTGTAGGTCCTTTTCAACAGGATCTAAATGAGCCTTACACGACTTATAGTCCTTTAGATAAATCCAAAGAAACTATGAGAGACAATAACCGTGAATACAAATATTGACGCGGAATATCAATACTTATACCAAGACGAACACAAGAACAAATACTAAAATTGCTATTACTATTACTATTTGATTGTGAATACTCAATCAACTCATATGTTTACAATACTATTCTATGTTCCTTTTATAGGCTTAAGGAACCCTAAACGCGTTAAGAGATAATGCTTATCTCTTCCTAGATTAACGCTAATTGATAACTATTACTATAATTACAACCAGACTTAACAGTCTGACCAAGCAGTATTAACTTTAATACTGCCAGACTTAAGTTAATGCTGGCAGACTTAACTTGCTCTACCAGACTTAACTTCTATACTAACAGTACTAACTATTTCTATCAGTACTAACTATAACTAACAGACTTAACTTTAATACTAACAGTATTAAGTCTGTTTACAATATTTTCCTAACAATCCTCCCCTAACTTGATCTTCATTCATGAACTTCAAGTTCCTTCAAAATGTTCTTGATCTTTAAAACATTAAGCTTCACCTTGGGCTTTAGAGGATTGTCTTGAACTTCTGTCTTCAAAATAATATGTCTTTATGTCATTTCAAACTCTCAGTACTGAAACTTGGTTATTGAATACCATATGGTTTTAGGCAACCATTACAGCCCATCAACGGATTTGATATGCCTTTACCGTAGCCGTTTGCTCTGGGCTAGTCAATCCTTAGCACCTATAAAAGGGAAATTCCAGGGTGAATTGATGACCATAGAGCAACTCTTTGTACATACACTGAAACTTGGTGAGTTTGATGTACCATCCACTTTTGTAAAGTGTCAACCCATCTAATATATTAGCATAGTCTTTACCCATAAGCCATAATCATTATGACAAGTTATGGTTTTTCCACATGCCTTTACCACGAAGCCATAAACTTGGGCTATGCCAACTCTTCACTTAGACAGATATGGTGAGATGAAGACCATACAACTTATTTTGCAAGTTTCAACCATAGAAGCGATTTGAGAATTCTTTACAAGAGGCACCGTTGCTCTTGGGACTATGAGCCAGTCCTTATGTTGGTTAAGACATGGTTAAAAACTGATAACCATGTTGTTGTTTAGTGCCAAGCACCTTCACCAGTGTTTATCCTTCTCATCTTCTTATCCTAGGCTTTTACAACCCTACAAACTTCATTTGTCTCACAAACTTGATCAGCTCCAAAGCCATAGAGCTTTCTTCTTCAGTTTCTAGCTTCAATTCCAGCATTTGTGAAAGTACTTCCTTTGTCAGAGGATATTTGCTTTCCACAAGCATATGAAAAACAAGTCCAGTACTTGTCATGATAGTATGTACTCCTGAGGAACTATGTAGTTTCCAGCTGATAAGCTTCCAGTCTTGCTGTGTATCCCAAAAGTCAGCCGTATCACCTTGATTAAACATAATCATCAGATCTCCCCAAAGCATCCTGTCAAATCCTTCAGGAAGCCTATCTTTATATTCTTCCATGACTAGCTCATAAATAACTTTCAAATCTTCTCTGTCCAAAATCGATAAAACTCCCATTAAGGTGCGAAAGAATCTCTGATGACCATTACTCCTTGTTACCTTATTCAGATATATATCTTCATCAGGTTTGGTTTGATCATGTTGAGGTTTAGTTGTAAGGAAAAATGATTGCCATTCAATAATGGGATGTTGATGATCAAGACTCTCAACATCAATCACTTTGTCCTCATCAGGAGCTATATGTAAGCATATCTTCAGATCATCATCTTCTCTTGTGAGACTAGAGCCATGCTTTCTCCTTTTTGCTTTTAACTTCCTCCTTGTGCCTAACTTCCTTTTCTTTGCTCCTTCTTCCTCTTGAACTTCCTCATGAACAGATTCATCCTTCTTTTCTTCCTCTTTATCAGCATCTTTCTCATTAATCTTTTTAATTGCTCTCTCATCTTCTTCAGATCCAATAGCCACAAAAGTCTGATCTTGCTTCTTGTATCTCTCATACAGTACTTGAATCTCCTCAAATGACTTAGACTTTAACTCAGCATGCTTCTTGTTTGCGACATGTTTCAGATAAGTGATCATCTGATTTCTAAGCTGAGATATTGTTGGTGGCTTGTTTCTGATAATAGCACTCCTTTGTTCTGCAAGAAACTTCCTTTGGGCAGCAATTGTGTCATGTAAGAACTTTGCTCTTTCCTCAATAGAATATTGCTCCCTTTCTTCTTGTTGAATCTTTTCAGCAAGAATCTGATCTGCATTTAATCTTGCTTGAATGTAGTCAAATTCAGTTGCCAGTGCTTCTCTTGCAGCTTCTTCCTCTTGCTCTACCAATCTTCTAGCTAGAAGTGCATCAAGATCAATTTGTCTTTGTGTTTCAACATCCATTTCAGCTTGCACTCTTTTAGCTTCCTCTAAATCTGCTAACTCTTGAAGCTCTTTTGATGTCTTTGATGCTTGAACTTCAGCTTGAAGGTCCTCTTCAGTCATTGGCTCCTTTCCTTTTCTCCTTTGAACCCTTTCTGCCTCACCAGTATTAACTTCAGCAGCATTAACTTCACCAGTATTAACTTGAGCTGAAGGTGTACTATCAGGATTAAGTTCAGCAGTATTAACTTGAGCAGTATTAACTTGAGCTGAATCAGGTTCTTCAAAATGAAGAATTTTGGTAGGAGTTTTTGTAGACTTTGGTTTCCTTTTGTAAATCTTGCTACCAAGAGGTGCTTGTGATCCCTTAAACCCTTCTGAAGCTACATTAGATAAGATTTGTGCAGCCTCTAAGGTGGAAGGACTTATTTGTTCTTCTTGAGCCTCCCCTGAACCCTTGCTCTTTTCAGGAGTAGCAAATGTATCTCCTTGATCTGTTTCAAAAGGAACTTCTTGATCCTGACCCTCTGCATCCTTAGCTTCTTTACTTTTCCTCTTCTTCCTCAACTTGTTTTCTAGCTTTTTGACTTTCTCTATCAGCTGCAAGATTGCTGTTCCAAGAGTCTGCTTAGTTTCACTTAGTTCCTTTTCCAAGGATTTCACTCTTGATTCCAGTCTAGGTACAATATCCATCAGGTTCCTAAGTTGCTCACTTTCTTCACTAGATCTAGATGCTTGATTATCAGGCTCATGTGAAGGAGGTGGAGACATGTGATAAGAAGGTTCAAATGATGGACCTTCTGTATCATGATATGAAGGTGATGGAATTTGAGGAGATGGTGGAAAAGTTGGTTGGGTGTCAGAAATGGTAAAGATGGGTGGAGATGATGATGTTCCTACAGGTTGAATTGGAGGTGTTGTAGATGTTGGTTGTACAGGTTGAGTTAGTGTGGGAGGTGGTGGAGATGATGTTATAGGTGGTGGAGGTGATTGTGGTTGTGTTATTTGTACATGAGATGATGAGGGAGGTGGTACAGGCTGAGATGGTGTTGGAGCAGCACTTGGTTGAGGTTGACCTGCATCAATGGTTAGCATAGCAGGCAACAATGGTCTATGTATCCCTTGAAAACTTCTTTTCATATTTCCAAAAATCTTTTTAGTTAATGATACAGGGACAAAAAGGTTTTTGTTTTCAGTTTGTACATTCAAAATCATTTGAAGAAAACGAGGGTACATTAAAAACTTTGATTTGCTTTTTAAATTTGCTCATAGAATATTGCTCCTTTCTCTTGTTGAATCTTTTCCTGCAAGAATATGATCTGGCATATAGTCTTGCTTGAATTGTAGTCCAAATTCAGTAGCAAGTGCTATGCTTTTGCAGTCTTCTCTCTTGCTCTAGGAAAATACCAATCTTCTAGCCAAAAGCGCATCCAAGATGAATTTGTCTTGTGCTTCAGCATCCAATTGTAGCTTGCAATACTTGAGCGCCTCTAATTCTTCTAGCTTCTTGAAACTTCTTGATTTCTTGATGCTTGAACTTCGCTTAAGTCTTCTTCAGTCAATGGATCTTTTATCTTTTTTTTGTTTTTGAAATCCTTCTCGATCCTTTGGACTCTTCTGTCACACCATATTAAGTTCAGCTGAAGTGTAATACCAGTAATTAACTTGGAGCTGAAGGTTGTAACTATCACAAGTATTAACTGGTCTTATCAGCATGTTCTTTCAAAATCTATGACCTTGTAGGAGTTGCTGTAATTGGGTTTCCTACTGTAGATCGTTCTACCAGAGGAGGCTTGTATCCCTTAAATCCTTCAGAAGCTACATTAGGTAAGATTTGTGCAGCCTCTAAGGTAAGATGGACTTTATTTGTTCTGCCTTGAGCCTTCCCCTGAATCCTTTGGCCTCTTTTCAGGAGTAACAAATTTATTTCCTTGATTTGTTTGAGAAGATATATCTTGATCCTGACCCTCTGCATCCTCTTCATCCTCAGTTTCCTCTCTTTTTCTCTTCTGCCTCAACTTATTTTCTAGCTTCTTGACCTTCTTTATCAGCTGTAGGACTGCTGTTCCAAGAGTCTGCTTAGTGTCACTCAGTTCCTTTTCTAAGGATTCTACTCTTGATTCCAGCCTAGGTACAATATCTAGCAGGTTTCTAAGTTGCTCACTTTCTTCACTAGTTCTAGATGTTTGAATCTCAGGTTCATGTGAAGGTGGTGGAGACATATGATAAGAAAGTTCAAATGATGGACCTTCTGATTCATTGTGTGGAGGTGATGGAATTTGAGGAGATGGTGGATGAGTTGGTTGGGTGTCAGGAATGGCAGTGATGGGTGGAGATGAAAATGTTATTGGTGGAGTAGGTTGTACAGGTTGGATAGGAGGTGGTGAAGATGTTAGTTGTACACTTGATGGTTGAAGGGGTGGTGTTGTAGATTGTACAGGTTGAGTTAGTGTTGGAGTGGGTTGTACATGTTGTGTTAGTGGAGGGGGTTGTGTTGATGAAGGAGTTGATGTTATAGGTGGAGTAGGGATTTGTACATGAGATGGTGTAGGAGTTGGTACAGGCTGAGATGATGTTGGAGCAGCACTTGGTTGAGATTGACCTGCATCAATGGTTAGCATAGCAGGCAACAATGGTCTATGTATCCCTTGAAAACTTCTTTTCATATTTCCAAAAATCTTTTTGGTTAATAATACAGACACAAAAAGGTTTTTGTTTTCAGTTTGTATATTCAAAATCATTTGAAGAAAACGAGGTGTTAGCCTTAAAATATGTCGGCTAATACGGAATTACATTAGTTTATATTAGCCGGACACGCAGGGACTAGAAATGT
>BQNB010085925.1:0-25102 GCA_026074375.1 Tanacetum coccineum
AGTAAACGCGTAAAACCCTAAAAATAAATTATGAATTTCATAATGTCATACAATGACCTAAAATACGAGGTGTTATACAAAGCCTAATCCTAAACCTTCGATACCTTATCCTTCAAGGCTTAACGACCAAAATCTCCGAGAGAAAGCTAATAATCAAATGTTAAAGTTCATTCAAATCTTTCAAAGATTACATTTCGACCTTAGCTTTGTGAATGCTCTTCTTCACATGCCTAAGTTCGCTTCTACATTTAAGAGTCTCCTTAGTAATAAGGAGAAATTATTTGAATTGGCAAATACTTCATTAAATGAGAATTGTTCGGCGGTGCTCCTTAAAAAGTTGCCCGAAAAACTTAGGAGACCCCGGCAAGTTTCTTATTCCTTGTGATTTTCTGGAGCTAGATGAGTGCTTAGCCTTAGCCGATCTTGGCGCTAGCATCAACTTAATGCCTCTTTCCGTATGGAAAAAGCTTTCACTTCCGGAACTTACCCCTACTCGCATGACTCTCGAGATCGTAAACCGATCGGTTGCTTATCCGGTTGGTGTTGCCGAAGATGTCTTTGTGAAAGTAGGAAAGTTTTATTTTTTAGCCGACTTTATTATCGTTGATTATGATGTTGATCCTCGGGTTCCCCTCATTCTTGGGAGGCCTTTCTTGAGGACGGCAAGAGCATTAATCGATGTACACGGCGAAGAGTTAACTCTTCGAGTCAATGATGAAGCCATAACATTTAATGTCGAACACACTTCGAGATACTCCAATAGAGATGATGATGAATCGGTTAACCAAATCGATGTCATAGATGTTACATGTGAGGAGTATGCTCAAGAGGAGCTTGGATTTTCGGATAGTTCTAAGAGTGGCAATCCCACTCCGTCTTCAGATCCTATCATTACTACCTCTTCCCCCTCTCTTACTCCTTTTGAGGGAGGTGACTTCGTTTTGGAAGAGATCGAAGCTTGTCTTACAAGTGATTCAATTCCACCGGGAATTACCGGGAATTAATGATGCCGACTTTGATCCGAAGGGAGACATTCTTCTACTTGAGAAGTTATTAAATGATGATCCATCATCTCCTCTCCCTCTGAAAGAACTTAATTTTAAGGAACTTAAAATAATTAAATCTTCTATTGATGATCCTCTGGAGCTTGAGCTCAAGGATTTACCTTCTCATATTGAGTATGCATTTTTGGAGGGAACTAATAAATTACCCGTCATAATTGCTAAAAACTTTAAAGATGATGAGAAGGCCCGCCTTCTAAAGGTTTTAAAGTCACACAAGCGTGCCATCGCTTGGAAAATCTCCGACATTAAGGGCATTGACCCTCAATTTTGTACTCACAAAATATTAATGGAGGATGACTTTAAACCGGCAATCCAACATCAAAGAAGGATGAACCTAAAAATTCATGAGGTGATCAAAAAGGAAGTTATCAAACTCCTTGATGCCGGATTGATTTACCCTATCTCCGATAGTCCATGGGTAAGCCTTGTTCATTGTGTGCCCAAAAAGGGAGGAATGACCGTTGTGACGAATGAAGATAATGAGTTGATTCCTACAAGACTAGTCACTGGATGGTGTGTTTGTATTGATTACCGGAAGCTTAATGATGCTACTCGTAAAGACCATTTCCCGTTGTCTTTCATGGACCATATGCTTGAACTAGCAGGGAACGAATACTATTGCTTTTTAAATGGATTTTTCAGATACTTTCAGATTCCTATTGACCCGTAAGACTAAGAGAAGACCACCTTCACTTGCCCTTATGGGACGTTTCCCTACCGACGTATGCCTTTCGGCTTATGTAATGCTCCAGGCACGTTCTAAAGGTGCATGAGGGTTCTATCGTCGATTTATTCAAGATTTCTCTAAAATTGCCCGGCCGATGACCCATCTTCTTGAAAAAGACACCCCATTCATCTTCTCGAAAGAATGTATTGAAGCGTTTGAAACTCTTAAGAATAAATTAACATAAGCTTCGATTTTAGTTGCTCCCGATTGGGACCTACCATTTGAGATTATATGTGATGCTAGTGATTTTGCGGTGGGTGCAGGCCTAAGGCAAAGTAAGACCAAACATTTTCAGCCTATACACTATGCAAGCAAGACTATGACCGATGCTCAAGCTCATTACACTACTACGGAGATAAAATTATTAGCCGTGGTGTATGCTTTTGAGAAATTCTAGTCCTATTTAGTCTTGTCGAAAACCATAGTGCATACAGACCATTCGGCTCTTAAATATCTTCTTGCTAAGCAAGATGCTAAACCGAGATTGCTCTGGTGGATTCTCCCACTCTAAGAAGATGATGTCATTATTCGTGATAAAAAGGAGCAGAGAATCTTGCGGCCGACCACTTGTCGAGATTAGAAAATCCTCATCAAGGTGATCTCAGGAAAAAGGAAATTAATGAAACATTTCCTCTTGAGACCCTCGGAATGATATCTTTTCAAGGCATGGTTTACCGATATTGCAAATTACCATGCGGGGAATTTTGTAGTAAAAGGGATGTCTTCCCAACAAAAGAAAAAAATTCTTTAAGGATGTGAAGCATTATTTTTGGGACGACCCCTACTTGTTTAGAATTTGTGCGGATCAAGTGGTTAGACGATGTGTTTACGGCCAAGAAGCTGTTGCTATCCTCACGGCTTGCCATAATGGACCCACCGGGGGACATCATGGTGCGAACTACACTGCTAAGAAAGTCTTTGATTTCAGTTTCTATTGGCTGAAAATTTATCACGATGCCCATGACATGGTGAAGTCATGTGACTCATGTCAACGTCAAGGCAAATCTCGCAAAAAGACGAAATGCCCCAAAATGCAATTCAAGTTTACGAGATCTTTGACTTATGAGGCATAGAATTTATGGGCCCGTTCCTTTCTTCTCGAGGGAACAAGTACATTCTTGTGACCGTAGACTACTTGTCTAAATGGGTTGAAGCAAAAGCGCTCACCACTAATGATGCCCGAGTTATCGTAAAATTCTTAAAATCTCTCTTCGCCCGATTTGGAACTCCTCGTACTATAATTAGTGATCGTGGTACTCACTTTTGCAATGACCAATTCGCAAAGGTCATGCTTAAGTATGGAGTTACCCACCATATTTCTACCACGTATCATCTACAAACTAGTGGAAAAGTGGAGGTTTCAAATCGTGGTTTGAAACGTATCTTGATAAGTTAGATGATGCTTTATGGGCCTTCCATACCGCATTCAAGACACCCATCGGGTGCACTCCTTATAAGCTTGTGTACAGAAAGGCTTGTCATCTTCCTATCGAACTTGAACACAAGGCCTATTGGGCCTTAAAGCATTAATTTTGATCTCAAGTCCACGGGTGATCACCGGAAAGTTCAAATGAATGAATTAAATAAATTCCGAGATCAAGCCTACGAGAACTCTTTAATCTACAAAGAGAAAACGAAGAAGATTCATGACTCCAAGATTAAGAATAACGTTTTCAACGTTGGTGATCGAGTTCTTCTTTTTAATTCTCAATTAAAGATCTTCTCGGGCAAGCTTAAAACCCATTGGAACAGACCGTTCACCATTACTTAAGTTTTCCCTTATGGTACCATTGAGTTATCTCAAACCAACGGACCAAACTTTAAGGTGAACGGTTATAGACTCAAACATTATTTTAGAAGGGACATACCACCTATGGTTGTCCCGGATCTCCAAACCTTCCCCATGGACTACTAAATTTGGGTTCGAGTCAGGTTTGTGACTCGGTTAACAAAAACAAGCGCTTTTCAGGAGGCAACTCGTGTTTCTATCTTCTTTTTCTATTTTCTAATAAGTGTGACGTGAGGAGGCTTGCCTCTTCCTTTCTCGTGTTTCATGGCTTATGTTTTATGTTCAGGATTGCTCCGGATTATGAAGACTCTCGTGCTCGTGGTTTTGTCCATCGTTCACTCAAGCTTCAATCCTTAGCATGCTTATATATGGGAATCCGATATCCTAAGATCTTATTAACTAACATTTATCTATTAGCATAATAAATAAACTGCTTTAGATTTACATAGAGACCCTTTAAACATTAAGGACAATGTTTAGTTCTAATATGAAAGGGGGGAGTATCTATCGATTTGATCTTACTTGCATTTGCTTTGTCTTCACGTAACCCCATTTTGCCACCAAAATTCCAAAAATATGTGATTTTATGCCAAAATTAAAATTTTTCAAAAATAAAATAAGTGTTTTGACATGAATTTTTGACTTTCCGATGGTGAGAACAAGAATAAATTTTGACTTGATCGAGCATGTTGCGCTCTAGCTTACCCCTTAACCTATATAAATGAAAACTTTTGCTAGTCTTTTATACAAGAAGCTTTAAAACGTGAATTCTAGCTTGAAAAAACCAAGAGTTTGCAAGTTTCCATAATAGACTTTAAATATGCAAAGCTTGATTTTATTAGACTAAGCATTCGCAGATCGTTTTATTAAAGATTTTAAATATGCGAAGAACAAAAAATGATAGATTTTAATATAAGTTAGATGTTAAGCGTGGAGTAGTTGGATCTCTTTAGAGCTCATAGAGGTTAATTGTGACTATTTGCTCCCACAAGCTTAATAAACGTTATATAATTGTTAAATAAATAAAGTTACTTTGGTTTTTGCGATTCTTAGTTTAAATCCCTTCGTAGAGATTCCTTCTGGTGAAATTAAGGTACACATCAAGGTTTTGTCAGTGTTGTGGAGAAATAGGTTACCGATTCCTGACGACTCGCTACCGTTGTCTAGGTAGTTAAAAGACCACAAGACTTGAAATTTGGCTATAATAATAATAATTATGTAATAAACCGAAGCCGAAATAAAACCACTGGACCATGGTCGGCTCGCATACCGATGTGGCAGTTGTTTAAAGGGTGGAGGTAATAATAATAATAATAAATCCGAGACTGATAAAAGTTTACTGGACCATGGTCGGCTCACATACTGATGTGGCAGTTTTCAAAAAGGTCGAGGATCTCCTGGTCGAAATAAGACTCCTGGACCATTGTCGGCTCACATACCGATGTGGCAGTTATTTAAAGGACCAAGGAATAATACTGTTGCAATAATAATAATAATAATAATAATAATAAAGCCAAATTTTGACTCCGGGGTTATCTAAATAAAGCCTTTGTCTCTGGACTCGTAGTTGAGTTGTTTCAGATGAAATAAAAAGGATAACCCCTAAATCATGCGAAATTAGAACCTTAATGTGGACCTTATTCTCACCATATCATCTCTTTAGAAAAAGATTTCAAACTAATTATAATCTAAACCGGGTTTTACTTTATATGAATAAGGACATAATTTATTTGTCACCAATAATAAAAATAAAATCCTTAGAGGATTTAGGAATATGGGAGCGAAAAGTAGCTATGCGTACACAATTTGCATTTATGAGTAGTGTTAGCATCTTAACTTGTATTTAACAATGATTTTGTTTTTAAGCTTGGTTTGGGGCGGGTGAAAAATCAAAGACGATGAATTTATCCTTTTGGACACTATTTAAAAGTGTGTCTTGTTTCGTGATCCTAAAAGTTATAATTAAATAATGAAAGTCAAACATGTTGTCACTTGTGCTAAAAAAATGATGAGGTGTCACTTTATACACTTTTTCGAGGTCGTTTAACCCCTTAAATCGTACATTTATGCCCAAAATAGGTACTTAATCATTCTTTTTCAGGTATTTCTCATTTGGAAGGCATTTGGAAAAATTACACGTGACTTGGGCTCATTTGGAGAAGAAACGGACAAGACTACGGACTTACACCAACATTGATCAAGAATTTCTCTACAGTGGCTGGAGACGGCGTCACAGATATAATGTGACGCCATCACCACGAAGATCAAGACGACATCACATGATTCCACGACGGCGTCAGAGCATACGACCCAACCCATTATCTAGAATATTCTCTTTCATGACGGCGTCACGATTAAAACGTGACGCCGTCACAACGTTTTTCCTATATATACAAACCCGAATTTAGGGTTTTAAGTGTGTAGCTTTAGAATAAAAAGAGAGTACGAACCCTAGTTCAATTTAGCATCTATAGAAGACGATTTTAGGGCCCCCCACCCCCCAGGGGGGGGGGGGGGGGGGTGGGGGGCCTAAAAACCTTATTGTACCTCTTCCAATTCATGTTTTAATCAAGTAAGGTTTACTTAATCATTCAATATTACTAATGTGTTTGTTTGATTTATCTGTTTCTTCTTTAAATCTTTAAACATTCTTTGGCAAACCTCTTATTGTGTTTTGTATAATTGTATTAAACCACTAATGAAGATCATAGTGGTGTTGCTTCTTGTGATGGATGTGCTCGTTAAGGTCCTTAGAAAACCAGCTTTTTTGTCTTCAAATCGTTGTTGATATGTCTAGCGGCAATGTGATTGTGTAAAAGGATATCCATCGGGTAATAGACTTCATACAACCCATGCCCCCTAATATGGTTGAATAACCAACTCTTAAATATATTTCACATGCACTTAGTGTACCTCGCTAGGGGTCGTGTAATAGTCTTCATACTACCTTGCATGTGCGTTGCTCAAGCGGCATACTAATTAGATAGCAGGTTTTGTGTTATTAGTTTTCATGCTTTAGGAGATAGTTACACAATTATCACAAGTGTGAACAAGGGCAACAACACAAGATAAAGCAATCTAGGAGAAATACATATTAAATAAACACAGTCCTTTTATCTTATGTTTATCACCAGAAGCTTAGTTTTAATATTTAGTATAACTCAGCTAAAACCAAACCTCTCTCCAATTTATATGATTACTTGCTTTCCATAAAACATAAAAATTACAAAAATATATCTTCTCTCACCCTTATAATTATGTTTCGACGTATCAAGCCTTCCCAACCTATTTCCTCTAGTGAATCATAAACAACCCTAGTCTTGCCTATACTACACTACACGAATGAGGTAACTGCTAGAGTTGTAAAAACACTTCTCATCGTGTAGAAGTCCCCTACGATGACCCACAATTAAGTTTTTAGGTGTCGCTGCAGGGAAATAGTTAGGTATTGATCCAAAGATAGCATGGTTCTATCCTTGAATCCCTTCAAGTGAGAATTTAATTTTCGTATATTAGCTTTCTCATAATCTATCTTTTCTTTGTGCCCTTTGTTTTATAAATCACTCTTTCGTTCACCATCATGATGTATGAAAGACCACCAACCGCACCCTTTCGAAACCCTCTACATAAAATAACCTTCCCATTCTAAAGATATACCTTGGTGTTCCAACAACATCAAGATGAACCTATATACGATGTGTGGACTCGTTTCAAAAACTTAATCAGAAGAGTCCCTCATCATGGCCTCGATTTATGGTCCCTTACTCAATTATTTTATGATCATGTCGACGACTATACCCGAATGGACCTTGACTTTGCAACAGACGGGAACCTTAGGGAATTAAGTGGTGAAGAAGCATGGGAAGCCATAGAAGATTTCGCCCAAGGCCAAAAATAATGGGACAACCCACCAAACATTATATCTGAACAAGAAGTAGCAAATTTGAAGGCTCAAGCAAAAAGATTGTTAGGAAATCAGGATGTTTGGGTTCAGATGCATAGAGGTATAACATGGAATAAGGTGGAAAATCCAGACCCATAAAGTACCCCACAAGTCCTCCCGTCATTTGAGGAATACACACCGTCTGTGACTTACCCGGAAGAAGTAGAAGAGACTTTAGGAATCCCGATTATGGTAGAACCTTTAAATGAAACATCACTAGAGGATTTAGGCTTGAATACTTATAATCATGACATTCCTCTTAGATCTAGGGAAATTCCTAGTATTGATGAACCGGAGCCTCAACCACAACCCTTACCAAATTGTCTATCCTTAAATATAAGTCTAGGAGAAGAAAGAGGCCCCGAACCACCCATCAAACCATATAGTTCGGATAGTTTTAAGATGAAGGAAGTAGATAGCTTAACCATTAATACACCACCTTCACCTCACGTGGCACTTCCCACCCTAAGGATACGTATTGCTATTATCGCCCATGCATTGATGATCCTAAGAAACATTATGGATTTAAACCAGGTTTATTAGGAAAAAGTGCATCCCTAGGTGTTGTTATTTCAAATTGAGAGATGTTTGATGATGATTAGGGATTAGAATCTAAGGAAGTTTCTCCTCTAGGAAAAGAACTTAGTTTATTCGATAGGCCAAATGAAGTAGAGAGAGGTAGAATTCTAAAAGCACGCCGTTTAGAGCCTATTCTTCAACAACAAATTTCTCAACGTATGGCTCCTTCTCATCACGATGGTATGTACCGTTACTATCACCCACATTTGAACTCAAGTGTAGGGGAACCCTCCCCTTTATCTGTTAAATAAAGGTAGAGTCAGGCTCGTGACTCGAACAAAAACAAGCGCTTCTTGGAAGGCAACCCAATTTACTTTCTCACATATTAGGAGTGTCATGTGTGTTTTATTCTTCATAGTTTGTTTTATTATGTTTGAACTATCTTGTAATCATGCTTTGTTTGTCTTTAACTTCGTCTTAATTTCAATCAAATGTATTTTGCAAACAATAAGTGTAGGGGAATTTATCCGGCTTTTGAGCCAAATTCAAACATGATAAATGAATTATTTAGATTAATTCACGTCAGTTTTGAGTCATATGATTGAATTGTTAAATCTCAGGTTTTGTACAGCCATTTATACAGGAATTAACTTATGGAATCAAGTGCAGGAAATTTTTCATCAAAAACAAAAATTTTGTTTTCACAGACTGTGGAGACGGCGTCACGATTAACACGCGACGCCGTCACCACGACACCTGTGACGGGGTCACCACAACCCTGACGGCGTCAAACGCCCAGGTTCCGAAAACTTAAAGTTTTTAATTATTATTGAAAATAAAACTTGCACGACATTTAATATATTTATTCTTCCATTATAAACCTGCAAAGCCTAATGAATTTAACAATTCTTTCATCCTATCTATCGAGTCGAACCCTAAATTCATATTGTATATTGGTAAATCGCACATTTTATGCTTGGTATAGTTGTCTTTGTCTTTGATTACAGGTTATATTTGATGAGAAGAAGCTTGGAAGTTCTTAGGAAGTTTCATTGGATGATTCTCGAAGGACGATTTAACCAGTTATCACATGTTTCTTCTCCATTATTAAGTAAACCAGGGGAGTACTAGTTTCTTTTCCTTGTTTTCTTTTCCCTTTATCTGTTTTAACGGGTACTTCTAGAGAACATTGGGGACAATGTTCAACTTAAGTGTAGGGGGAAAATAAGCCTTAGAAACTATTCTTTCATTTTCCATTTGCTTTGTCCTTAAAAAGATGGGTAATATATCGAAACATAGCATAAAAGGGTGATTTTTACCAAAATTTAAATTTTTTTACGACACACACCAACGAAAACCAAGTATTACTAGCGTCCCATAGATAGGAATTTATATGACTAGCACAAAAACCCTCAAAATTCCACCCACACAATGTGACGTTCGCCCTTAGATATTATACCTTTAGCTTGTTCGAGTTAAGGAGTGAGCAATCACGTGTGTTTATTCCATCATTACGGATGTGTATGCAGGTTTCGTTGCCTTTTCTGGAATATTGGTATCGGTTATTTTAGGATTATATGAGTGTACCGGTAGCATATTAAATTCTAGAACTTGTTTTTGTGATGCATCTCGACACCGCATAGTAAGTATTAGGATTTGCTTGATAAGAAGCATTAGGATTAACCTATGTCTTAAACTTGTAATTGTTATGATGGTTACACCGATCATATAACTATCCCACACCCTTGCCATTCACTCACTTTTAGTGCAGGGTACCCTAGTACAACCCTCCGAGACTATCCTTTTTTTCACGGTTCTCGTAATTTTCTTGTTAATCCGGACTATTAATGAAGAGCATTGTCACTCTTAAACCAATCGTTACACCTAAAAAACCTTAGCCTACCTTATATGTACTCGCCTTTAGTACATTATTGTGATAACTCAAGTTAATTATTTGAGTACACGGTTGATAAGTCCTAATCCTTGTAAATACAGTTTTGGGACGATTGGGATTCATGGTAGTATTTATTTTGCGAAAGAATGGGGAAGAAAAGTTAAGTCAATACTGTTGATAGAAATAATGCCTAAAAACATTATTAATATTTTTCACATCTTTACGTTTTGATAATCACAAAATAAAAACGCTCAATGTAAAATTAAACGTAAACAAGTAATTAGTAGTAAATTTTTATTTCGAAAATTATATCACTTAAAGGTATGAATAAATAAATGCTTAATGCATTTTATGATCAAAGGAAATTTTTATTCAACCTCACACTTTTATAAAATGTTGTAAACATTTTTATAAACATTACAAAACATTTTCTACAATTAAAAGAAATGTTTTATTCAAAATAAACATTTTGAAATTCAAATTTTCGAACCTAAAATGGCTAGAAAGTTCCAAAAAATTCCCCCTACACAAAAGGATAAACTGGGGAGCTCCTAGTCTAGGGCGGCCCCCTTAAATACACAGGCGGCCCCCTTATCTTTAAGGGGACCACTCACCTATTTAAGGGGACCGCCCATAGGTAGACGCTCCTCCAGAATGTCCTATAAATACTGAACTATTCCCCACTATTTTCCCACCTTTTACACTCATTCTTTCTGATAAAAAACAGCCCACACATCTTATTAAAATTCTTTGATCATTTAAACATAAAGCTTTATTTCTAAGTGATCCAAGCTCAATTCCTCAAGTGCAAGAGAAGAATACTTCCATCATCAAGTGAAGAAGTATTACACCTCAAGTGTGTATTGCAATCTTGTTGCATCCATATCATAACATGTCACTGTGAAGTTGTGTGTGAAGTCGTGAAAGTAGTAAAGAAGTTGTGAAGTCGTGATAGATTGGTTCTAGCTAAGATTAGAACTCAACATCTAGCTTAGTGTTGGAAATTGATATAAGCGAAAGTTGTGTACGGTTTTCTCCGCCATAAGGGAGTTTGTTGACATAGTGAAGAAAACTCTCGAGTTAGGTGCTCGAGGAGTGGAGTAGGGCGAAGAGGTGCTTCGTAACCGAACCACTATAAATCCTTATGTTGTGGTTTGATCTTTCTAACTCTTATCTTTTATTTGTTTATTTGTTCATACTTATTTATATTATTCATATTGTGCAAGTATTGAATTCATAAAAATTTGAATCTAAGTTTTAATAAACAAACATAAACATTAAATTAAAAAAGCGGTAAACTATTCAACCCCCCTTTTAGTTTTCCACATAAAGTAATAAACACACATAAGGAAACAATAGAGAAGCGATCAAGAACTAATGTAAGGATAACGTATCAACCATAAATAATCCAATAAAATGCAAGTTTGTTTATCAGTGCAATGATTGTCTTATCTCAAAGTGGCATATTATTCCTAGACTTAGGCGATACTTCTTCCTAAGACCTAGACACGCTAATTCTGTCATAATTAGACGAATCCGCATAAAGCATCCTAATATATATTGATTATAATTCATCTAGAGGACAACACCGTATATGTCGTACTAACCCTAGCTCATCGAGACTTTACCCACTTACTGCTTGATGATGATTTATAATAGGTAGTAGTCCACAATCCAAACTATAGCAATGATCAGAACGTTATTAGTTAGTACTAAGCCACTACTTACTACGGTACAACCAGTTCAATCGAGGCAAGCAGGACGTTATTAGTGATCCTATTTGTTCCATATATACGCATCACTATATGGAGAGCTATCCCAGACTCTTAGCCTACGCCAAAACAATACCGAAGTTGCAGCGCATTAAATATGTAGGACTAGACCCAGTTGAATGATAGGTCGCATACTTAAGCACGTAAACAAGTATAATGTGATAAACATAATCAATAAATCAAAGATAAATTAAGCAATCAAGATAAACAAACCAAACATTAGATCTTCATAAACATAGCTGATGCCTAAAGGTATTAGCCGATAGTCATTGTAAAAATACACACGGTTTGATATATGAACGATTAAAATAAGAAAACCTTAATCGAACGCGTATTTGGTTGTGCAAAGATTACAAGAGTTTTTGTTGGGAATTATATTTGAGTTGATAAGACAAAACAAGAATGAAACAAGAATGAAACATAAGGACTGAATCTATCATTATAGAATTCTACAAGCTGGTGGAGTTTATTCTACAAAAGATAAAAGATTCCAAAAGATATGATTCTTGAAGATAAAGATGAAGTTTATTAAAGAATTAAAAGATTTAGTTTCCTTATACAATTATATTTTCCCTTGTAAATCTAGATGGACTCTACTATATAAAGAGATCCCTAGATATTGTTTTATATGTGTCAAGATGTAAACATCAGGAAAAGTGTGCGTGTGTCCGGCGTAAAGATGTAGACGCCATATGTAGTTTTAGCCTCAAGGTAATCAAGGTTTTTCTTGATCCTTGTTACAGTTCATTGATGTAACCGTATTATTTTGATAAAATAATATTGGGGCTGTGATGAATGTTTGATAAAACCTTGTTATGATAATATTGATTCTATGTTTGAATATTCCGCCTATGTTATCATTATCCTAGATTAAAGTTCTAATCAAACTAGAGCTACAACAATCTATTGGTTTCCATAATTGGTATCAGAGCGATGGGGCTCTTGATCTAGGTGTTTCAAAGTTTTTACAATCAAATTTCATAAAAGAAAATTGGGTCTTGATCTAATTCGGTAAATGTTTCTATTTTCTTTTTTGGTTATTGATTGAAATCCAGTAAATTAGGGTTTTCGACAAACCCTAATTCGGTGAGACAAAAGGCATACTTTTCTGTTACATGATTACAAAATTCAAGATTCAAGGATGTTGCTATTGTCACGGTTGGTTTGTATTTGTGCAACATATATTCTTAAGTCGAAGACATTAAGGTTTTTACAAAACCCTAATAATGACATGAATCGATGTAATGGATGATAATTATGTTGTTCGTTTGTGAATGGTCATTGGGAAGACACTTTATAAAAGGATTTTTAGATTTTATAAAGCAGCTGCTGTTTGGTGTTCATTGGTTGATTAATACTGCTGCTATAGCAACGTCAGGTATGAAAGTTTATTTGGTTTTTGAGAATTAGACATAAGCACAGGTTATGGTTCTTGTTGAAGAACCAGTTACATCATCATCATGTTGGTAAATTATCATGCTCATCATTATGGTTATGATTGTGTTTGCAACAAAATCTCAACAGCAGGTTGATGTGTGGTTACTGTTAGGGTTTCAAGTTCATAGTTAATACTGTTTTGGTTATAGGTTTTCTTGTGCTTGATTCTTGAAGAAGCAGGTCAATGAAGATTATGGTTAGTTCTGAGTGTTGGTGAAGGTTTTTGAATAGAAGAAAACGCAGCAGGATGTAATTATTATCATGGTATTGAATCTGGATTCGCAGGTATATGTGGGCTTTCTGGTTTGATTTGTGTGTTGGTGTTTTGAAGCCCATTGAAAGCTGATGATTAGATTGATATGATATTAATATTGCTTCATAATGATCGTGTTCAATATTGTTACAACTATTGGTTCCTAATTTTTATGAGAAGAGTATATTTTATGATGCGAAAAGGAAACCCTAATTTATAAGGATTTTATTCTGTTTTCCTTTTTGAACATGATTACAGCAGATTTGGATGTGGGCTGGTACTATCCAAAATATGGTTGCGTATATATGGGAAAAGAATCTGGTATGATTTATCTTTTAAAGGAAAGGTTAACATCTTATGCTTGGACGTGGATTGATAGTATATATGTGCTGCCAACGATGATAAAAGACAAGTTAGTGTTGCTCTCATGGAAAGTTAATCCTGTCCAATTATACTATGTGACAAAGAGCAAAGTATTAATGTTGCTTTCTATGATTTTAATGTTGTTCGTGGGCACAAGAAAGTTTGTACTGCTTGTTCGATTAGTGTTGCACAATAAGATTGGTGATGTTGAAAGCAGTTTCAGCTGCTAGTGTCGTCCGAGAAAGAAGTTTATACTGTTAGTTTGGCTCGATATCGGATGACAAAGGGCAATTTTGGTTATCCATAACACACACAAGAAGATTTTTTGTTATGATTTTTTAATGTTCTTAAAGGATTAAAAGGCTTATATTTATTGAAGATGTGGTTACGAAGAAGATTGTTTATCACTTATTTGACGGTGAAGTGGAATTATTTGGGTTTGTGTTCTTATCATATCTCAAATGGCTTACAACATTTTGAGGTAACTTGTTCGTGCTTAGAAACGATGTGACAAAGAATGGACAAATCTAGCAAAGATGTGTGAGTTTTCTTATGGTTCTCAATTCTTACATTTACTATCACTTGGTATGTGTCTTATAGTAGATGAGGATAAATTGTCAAGAGATTACGGTCTCCCTATACATCGGTTTGGGTATACGTTCGAAGTCACGTGGATAGTGCAAGATATAAGACACAAGTTTGGGTTATTCTACTTCAGCATCAAGTTCGTTATACTTAGTTTTCTTCATTAGTAATCATTACATAAAGCCTACAGAATTTGAAGATTCAAGAAATGGTTAACATATGGGTTTCAGGGAAAGCTTATTGTTAAAATGTTTAACCATTTATATGCTACATCAAGGTGAAGGTTTTTACTACTGCTAGCCTTTGTTACTACTGCTAGTGTAAGTTTCTACTGCTCAAGTTCATTTTTCTTAAGGTGCGTAATGGAGGGCAATTTGGGTCATTGGAATACTTGGATTAGAAGTGTAATATTGGTTCATAGTTATGAATATCAAAGTTGCATACTTTAGTCTCTTATTTGATATTGACAAAAAGGGGAAGAAGATTTGATGATTTGTAACTTGTAGATCCTTGGTAGCTTAAGGGGAAGTTTTCATTTGTATATTAACTTCAGGGGAAGTTCATGCTTATTTGGTTTTGTCATTATCAACTAGGGGAAGATTGTTGGGAATTATATTTAAGTTGATAATACAAAACAAGAATGAAACATAAGGACTGAATCTAGCATTATGGAATTCTACAAGCTGGTAGAGTTTATTCTACAAAAGATAAAAGATTCCAAAAGATATGATTCTTGAAGATAAAGATGAAGTTTATTAAAGAATTAAAAGATTTAGTTTCCCTATACAATTATATTTTCCCTTGTAAATCTGGATGGACTCTACTATATAAAGAGATCCTTAGATATTGTTTTATATGTGTCAAGATGTAAACACCAGGAAAAGTATATGTGTGTCTGGCGTAGAGATGTAGACGCCATATGTAGTTTTAGCCTCAAGGTAATCAAGGTTTTCCTTGATCCCTGTTACAGTTTATTGATGTAACCGTAGTATCTTGATCAAATAATATTGGGGCTGTGGTGAATGTTTGGTAAAACCTGGTTATGATAATATTGATTCTATGTTTGAATATTCCGCCTATGTTATCATTATCCTAGATTAAAGTTCTAATCAAACTAAAGATACAATGATCTATTGGTTTCCGTAGTTTTCCTATGATCTCGAGGCTTTTTTCTGACCTTCTACGCTCCTTTATTTATCTCTTGGTCGGCTTTGTGGTTTTGGGATTCACTTGCATACCTAAAACTGAGTTTAGAGTCATCTATATATAGTGGTCTGGAAGTCGGTTAGATACGATGTATTGAGAAGCTTAATACGGCGTATTGGATGACTTGGTGTGGGCTCCAAGAATAAAATATTCCATAATTTTCTTGAGCTGATATGGATACGGTGTATCGGCCCTATTGGATACGGTGTATCGGACTCCTCGATACGGCATATCAGACTTATAAGGTACGACGTATTAGGCTACTCCGGTACGGTGTTTTGTACATCTTGGGTACGAAGTATTGGCTAAAAGTGTGCTTTTCTTGATATTTGACCAAAGTATAATATACGACGTATATACTAATGTGGATACGGCGTATTCTTCAAATTCAGGCAATGGTCTTTTGATTCGTCAAAGTCTTGGATACGTCGTATAGGTCTAGAATAATATGGCGTATTTGATGACAGATCAGTAGACTTTCTCGAACTCTTCATTTATGCTCCAAAATGTGTGCCTTTTAGCTAATCTTCACCAAGTACTCCATAATTACTGCAATTCTCAAAAACAAACGATTAAGTAACAATTCCTTGCAATAATCATACAAAATGGGTTATTTACATGGGATAAATGATGCTATAAAATAGACGTTATTTGATGTCATCATATTAGAAAATGATGTGGTCGTCGTAGGACTTCTACAAGAAGTTTTACAACTCCCTAGGCAGAGCACTTAATTGTTATAGTAGTAGTATAGGCAAGACTCAGGGGGTTGTTATTGTTCACACAAGGAATAGGTTAAGAAGGCTTGATCACGGTCTAACATAATTCTATGGGTTGAGGGAAGATTATTTTTGTATTTTTATATTTTATAGAAAGCAAGTAAATCATATAATTGGAAAGGTGGTTGGTTTTAGCTATTAAAGTAAATATAAATCTACGCTACTGGTGATAACAATAAGATAAAAGACTGTGTTTATTTAATCATGTATTACTCTATAGATTGCTTCTCCTAGTGTTTTTGCCTTGTCACCCTTGTGATGATCTGTGTAACTATTTCTTAAGTCATGAACGAATTATACGAACCCGCCGTCTACTTAGTATTCTGCTAGAGCAACGCACATGTAAGGTAGTATGAAGACTATTACATGGCCCCTAGTAGTACACTAAGTGCATGTGAAATATATTAAAAGTGGATCAACCATAATAGGGGGCAAGGTAGTATAAAGACTGTTACCCGATGGTATCTTTTCTACACAATCATGTTTCCCTAGACATATCAACAGCGATACAGACACAAGCTGGTTTTCTAGAGCCTAACATGCACATCCATCACAAGAAGCAACACCACTAAGATCTACATTCTAGGTTTCATACAATACATAGAAGGTTTAGCCAAGCATATTAAAGATAAAGCAAGAGCATAGATAGATCAAACAATACATAGACATATTGAATGATTAAATAAACCTTTCTTGATTAAAATATGAGTTAGAGGAAGTACAATAGGGTTTTTAGGCCCTAAATTTGTCCCTAACAACTGCTAAATGAACTAGGGTTTGTACCCTTTTTTTATTCTAAAGTTACACACTCAAAACCCTAAATTTAGTTTGTATATATAGGAAAAACGTAGCGACAACGTCGCGTTTTAATCGTGACGCCGTCAAAAAAGAGAATATTCTAGATAATAGGCTGGGTCGTATGCTCTGACGCCGTCGTGGAATCTTGTGACGTCGTCTTGATCTTCGTGGTGACGGCATCACGTTGTATTTATGACGCCGTCTCCAGCCACTGTAGAGAAATTCTTGATCAATGTTGGTCTAGGTCCGTATTCTTGTCCGTTTCTTCTCCAAATGAGCCCAAGTCACGTGTAATTGTTCTAAATTCCTTCCAAATGAGAAATACCTAAAAAGGAACAATTAAGTACCTATTTTGGGCATAAATTCACGATTTAGGGGGTTAAACGACCCCGAAAAAGTGTATAAAATGACACCTCATCAAATACCCCTACACTTGAGATTTGCTTGTCCTCAAGCAAATATCCTAGGAGCTTTAAATGATTCTTCACAATTGGTATCAGAGCCATGTGGCTCTTGATCTAGGCTCTACAAGGTTTTACAATCGAAGAAAGAAGATTTTGTATTCAAAGAAACCTAAAAATTTTGATTTTGGTTTCTATTTTCGTCACTTTTTGCACAACTGTGGTAAAAAGGAGATATCTCATTCGTTAACCGTTGGATCTTAACAAATTTTTTATTGAAGGTTCTTTACTCATAAAGGCATATTCTTACCGGAGGGATCTTCAATCTGAGCTTTTAATTGAAAGATTTAAAATTTTGAAATCTGCTGCCGAAAAGTTAAAGTTGGTATGGTTTTACTTCTCTTTCATCATTGTTTTTAATAGTGTTCTTGTTATTGTTATTGGAAGTTTTTCTTTGAACACTTGGGTATTAAAGAGAAGGTATTGAGGAATAAAGAGGATAAATATGTTTGTAAAAATTAGGGTTTTAATTCTTAAATCATTTTTTTTATGGATAAACCCCCAAAACTCTAATAACTAAAAAACCTCAAAAGTTATGATGAATATTGAAGTAAGAATCACAGTAAAGTGGATATGAAAGTAGAAGCTAGAGTTGAGTTTGGTTCTTTTTGAAAAGTTTATCGAAGTGGTTACATGTTTATGAACTGATTGGAATTACTACTGCCCCCATGTCCCAATACATGGTTACTCCTGCTCTATAACAGTTAATACTGCTCGAACAAAGTTAATGTTGCTTCATAGAAGTTAGTACTGCTTATGCATGGTTAATGCTGCTCTTAATTGGTTAATACTGCTTCTATGTTTTTAATATTGCTTCAACTTCATTAGTGCTGCTCGACAAAAGCAATACTGTTTGTTGAAGTTAGTGTTGCTAGCTTAAGTTAATACTGCTAGTTAGTAGTTAATACTGCTAGTGTATTTTTACTACTGCTGCACTAAGTTAATACTGCTAGTTAGTAGTTAATACTTCTAGTGTATTTTCATTACTGCTCAACCATTAGTGCCGCTCTTCATTGTTACTACTGCTTGGTATCGATTACTACGGTTAGTTATTTTTCACCCTAATGCGGAATTAGTGCTGCTCTTCATGGATGGTACTACATGGTATTCGTTACTACTGTTGGTTAGTTATTCGTACAGTTCTTATGGTTGATTCTATTACTTTTAGTCAAGAGATGGTTAACACATTGGTTTCAGGGGAAGAATATGATAAAGTGTTTAACCATTTGGATATGCTAAATGCACCACTTGAGGGGAAGGTTTTCACTTGTGAAAAACAAGTTAAACCTTATTACTACTGCTAAGTCATTGTTACTACTGCTAGTTTAAGTTTCTACTGCTTGAATTCATTATTCTTATTATGCGTCATGGAAGGTAATTTGAAACATTAGAAAGCTTGGATTAGAAGTGTAATATATGGTTTGTAGTTGTAAAGATCAAAGTTGCATATGTTCATAGTCCCGCTAAGGATAATGAAAAAAAAAAAACAAAAAATGAAGATTTGCAGAGATGATATGGATATGATTTGCAACTTAATCAGTGTGGTGGCATGACATGGAACAAGTTCAAAGGAAATCTTAACTTAAGGGGAAGTTTGTTTCATTCATGGAATATCAAGGTTTGAAGATGTTTATGTGCTCAAGGTGAAGATTGCTATTATGGATATCTTGGAATCATGTTTTGTTTTTCATCATCAAAATAAGGGAAGATGTTGGGAAATTATTGCTTAGATGATACAAGAGAGACACTTGCTTAAAAGAAAAGAATGAAACAAAAAAGGAACAAAGTCGACAATATAGAATTCTACAAAAGATAGAGATTCTAAAAGATTTTGCTTAAAAGATAACGGAACAAAGATTAGTAAAAGATTTTTTTTTATTTTTTTTTATTATTTCCTAATACAATAATTATTCCTTTGTAGAGTCTATTGGACTTCTCTATATAAAGAGATCCCTAAGAACATTGTTTTAGTGTGAGATTGTTGTGTGCACCCAAAACGTGTGTGTGAATCCTATAGGTGTGATGTAGACGTCTAGTGTGGTTTAGCTCTAAGATCAAAGGTTTCTTTGATCCCTGTTATAGTTAGGTAACACGTTCTATATTGATCAAATAGAATTGGGGATTGTATGTATGTAAAACCTTAAAAATAACATTGTTCTTTAATTTTAAATTCTTTGCGTATCTACATACTTTGTTATTTTTGATCCTAGGAGCTTTAAACGACCCTCCACAGTTTTTAGGACCTAAAATCGTCCCTAACAGCTGCTAAATAAACTAGGGTTCGTACCATCTTTTTATTCTAAAGTTACACACTCAAAACCCTAAATTCGAGTTTGTATATATAGGAAAATCGATGTGACGGCGTTGCGTTTTAGCCGTGACGCCGTCATGAGAGAGAATATTCTAGATAATGGGTTGGGTCGTGTACTCTGACGCCGTCGTGAGATCCAATAACGCCGTCTTAGTCTTCGTTGTGACGACGTCACGTTGGTGACGCCGTTTCCAGTTGCAAGAGGAAGTACCCCCATATCTTGAGTGATGTTGGTGTAGGTCCGTAGTCTTATCTGTTTCTTCTCCAAATGAGCCCAAGTCACGTGTAATTCTTCCAAATGTCTTCCAAATGCGAAATACCTGAAAAGGAGCGATTAGGTACCTATTTTGGGCATAAATGCACGATTTAGGGGGTTAAACGACCCTGAAAAAGTGTATAAAATGACACCTCATCAATACCCCTACACTTGGGAATTGCTTGTCCTCCAGTAAATGATCTTTATCTACCTAGATAATACCAATATGAGGTCATTTTACCATACTTCTTTAAAATTAATTTACAACACAACTTCTAGAACCTCGTAATTAAATGCACGTAAAATAATACTAGCACTCACATAAGTGATGAGGATTCTCTCTTTCACTCGGTAGTATAATGAAATTAAAACATATAGGGAAACGGAATAACAACCACTACATTACCGTAACATACAGCATATAAATTACCACAGACTTGTAAGGATCCAACCTCCACCGCTAGGTGAAAGTAATATATCATTACTATCTAAGAGTCTTTTAAAGGTTTGGGGTGTAGGTGTAGATAACATATAAAGGAAAAAGAAAACGGATGGATACATTTGGGTGGCTTTGAGTGAATTTGGAGTGGAAGGGTTAGCTTATTATTTACATGAATACACTTTAGGTTGGTTGTTAAGCCAAGACTCGGACGAAGATCTACACACTCTACACAACTCTACATCAATCTCTTTTTTTAATGACATAATAAATCAATACATGAGGTTTATAACACGTACCCCTACACTTGAGCTTTTTCATGCTCGATATTTACAATCTAACTAATGACCCGTATTGAGGTGGATCAAAATAACATGGCGATCATTTGGCAAACATATGAGGATATTGACTTAACTTTTCTTCCCCATTCTTCCGTAATAAATACTACCAGAAATCCCAATCGCCCAAAACTGTATAACAAGGATAAGGACTTAGCAACCGTTGAACTCGATACTAAACTTAGGTTATCACAATAATGTACTAAAAATGAGTACATACAAGGTAGGCTAAGGATATTTGGGGTGTAACTATTGGTTTAAAGGGTGACAATGCTCTTCATTAATAATCTGGAATCCACCAGAAAATTAATAGAACCGTGAAAAAGGATAGCTCTGAAGGGTTGTACAATGGAATCATGCAACTATAAATGAGTGCAAGGCAAGGTGTGGGATAGTTATATGATCCGATGAGACCATCAAAACAATTACAAGTTTAAAAACATGGGATAACCTAGTGCCTCTATCCAGCAAATCCTAATACATACTATGCGGTCTCGGATTCATCACAAAATAAGCTCTAGAATTTAATATGCTACCGTTACATCTCATAATCCCATAAAGTAACCGATAAGCCAATTTTCCCAAAAGGCAAGAAAACCACGCATTACACATCCGTAACGACGTAATAGGACCACAGCATTAATGCTCACTCCATAACTCGAACAAGCTAAAGTGTATAAGATCTAAGGGCGCACTCACAATTCGGGGTGGAATTTGAGTTTTTTTTGTTCTTGTAATCTAAATCATTATCCATGAGACGCATTAAGTACATGGTTGTTTCGTCGGTATGTGCATAAAAAAATTTAACAATTTGGGTAAAAATCACCTCTTATGCTATGTTTTGATATATTACCCATCATTTTAAGGACAAAGCAAATGGAAAATGAAAGAATAGTTTCTAAGGCTTATTTTTCCCCTACACTTAAGTTGAACATTGTCCTCAATGTTCTCTAGAAGTACCCGTAAGAACGAATAAAGGGAAAAGAAAACAAGGAAAAGAAACTAGTACTCCCCTAGTTTACTCAATAATAGAGAAGAAACATGCGATAACTGGTTAAATCATCCTCCAAGAATCATCCAATGAAACTTCCTAAGAACTTCCAAGCTTCTTCTCATCAAATATAACCTATAATCAAAGACAAAGACAACTACACCAAGCATAAAGTATGCGATAGACATATATACAATGTGAATTTAGGGTTCGACTCGATAGATAGATGAGAAGTAATTTGTAAAACTCCATATATGTTTTATGCAGTTTTATAACAAGAATAATACATATTGAAAGATGTGCAAGTTTTATTTTCAAAAACAATTAAAAAGTTTGAGTTTTCTGGACCTGGGCGTATGACGCCGTCAAGGTTGTTGTGACCTCGTCACAGGTGTCGTGGTGACGGAGTCGCGTGTAAATCGTGACGCCGTCCCCACGTTCTGTGAAAACGAAAATTTTTTTTTTGATGAAAAATTTCCTGCACTTGATTCCATAAGTTAATTCATGTATAAATAGTGGCATAAAACCTGAGATTTAACAATTCAATCATATGACTCGAAACTGATGAGAATTAATCTAAACAATTTATTTAACATGTTTGAATTTGGCTCAAAAGCCAGATGAATTCCCCTACACTTATTATTTTCCAAAATACATTTGATTGAAATTAAGACGAGGTTAAAAACAATACAAACATGATTACAAGATAGAGTTCGAACATGATAGAATAAATTGAAAAGAGTAAAACACATGACACTCCTAATTGCGGGAAAAGTAAATATTAGGTTGCCTCCCAAGAAGCGCTTGTTTTTGTTCGAGTCACGAGCCTGACTCTACCCTTATTTAACAGATAAAGGGGAGGGTCCCCCTATACTTGAGTTCAAGTGCGGGTAATAGTAACGGTACACACCATTGTTGTGAGAAAAGGTCATATGCTGAAAAATTGGTTGTTGAATAATATGCTCCAAATGGTGTGTTTCTTTAGTCTTAACCTTCTCTACTTCTTTTGGCCTAACGGGTGAATTAAGTCCTTTTTCTAGAAAAGAAACTTCCTTAGATTCTAATCCTCAATCATCTTCTATCATCTCCATGTTCGAAAAATCAACACCTAGGGATCCACTATGTCCTAATAAACCTGGTTTAAATCCATAATGTTTCTTAGGATCATCAATGCATGGGCGATAATAGCAATACGTATCCGTAGGGTGGGAAGATGCTATATGAGGTAAAGGCAGTGTATGAATGGTTAAATTATCTACTACCTTCGTCCTAAAACTATCCGAATTATGTGTGGTTCGGGGCCTTTTTCTTCTCCTAAACTAATATCTGAGGATGGACAATTGGTTAAGGGTTGTGGTTGAGGCTCCGGTTCATCAATACTAGGAATTTCCCTAGAGCTAAGAGGAATTTCATGATTACAAGTATTCAAGCCTAAATCCTCTAGTGGTGTTTCATCTAAAGGTTCTACCTCAATCGGGATTCCTAAAGTCTCTTCTACTTCTTCCGGGTAAGTCGCAGGCGGTGTGTATTCCTCAAATGACGGGAGGACTTGTGGGGTACTTTGTGGGTTCGGATTTTCCACCTTATCCCATTCTATACCTCTTGCATCTGAACCAAAACATCCTCATTTTCAAACAATCTTTTTGCTTGAGTCTTTAAATTTGCTACTTCTTGTTCAGAAATAATGTTTGGTGGGTTGTCGCATTCTTTTTGGTCTTGGGTGAAATTCTCTATGGCTTCCCATGCTTCTTCACCACTTAAAAAACTACTTCCGAGAACTGCTGAATTTGCAAAACAACACTCGATAACGTCCAATAACTCGAATTTTCTGCCAAAACTAATCTCGAAAGCTCAAAATCTTCAACCGAATTCTTCGAACCTCATATTACACTTCTCGGTCGTGAAAAATTCTCACAAAACGAACACTCTAATTCTCTATTGGCGATTGATACCACTTGATAGGTCACATGAATCTTGAATCAATCATATCGAACATGAATGCATAGAGAGAATAGTAGAGAAGGACAAGTATTTGAAATTCAAATGCTATAAAATGGAGGGAAAATGGAAGAGTTTGTTACAAAATGCATCACCCTCTAATGAAGATTAGAGGGGTATTTATAGGTGAGGGAAGGAGGCTTCCCTTCCTTATTTTCCTAACTTGTCACATCTAGTCCCTAGACTTTGGTAATTATGCTATTTCATTCTTTTAGCATAATATACCTTATTACAAACTACTTTGACATTATCAAAAGAAACACTAATGACTTAAATAATACAAAATCACATAATCGACACTTTTAATGATCCTAACAATCTCCCCCTAAGGGTCGATTATTCAGGGCGTTCTCTTCTTAATCCAAGTGGTCTTCCATTCACGTACATCTCCCATCTTCTCATCTGCCTTCGATGCTTCAATCTTTCTTCAATCTCTTCTTCAAACAACTTCAAGTATTCTGTTTCATCTTTGGTGAGATCTTTTTGTATGTATCCATACTTGACATCATTATTATAACTCTTCAGACCTTCTAACACTTTATTTAACGTTGCATCACAAAACTTATGAATTTTTGTATGTCTCATCACTCGTTTCTCTTTCTTACTATTCTTGTAAATAATTCCATGCACAGGCTCATAGATGATGGAGAACATATCATGCTCTTCAATTCCTGGGAAAGTTATTGTTGGTGCAGTGAGATTAACCTTTTATTGATAGCTTTCAATTCCAAGTTGGAAGTCATGCATTCTTTCCCATATCACTAAACTTCTAATGAAGACTGATAAAGACCATAGCAATCTTGTATCTGCATAATCCGGTATCTTGCCATTCATAATCAACAAGTATATGTCCTCAATATCATTCTTGTTAAGATTCTTGTAATCAGGCTCGGTAATTGATACGATGCAATCATTAGATCTTCTTGCAACAATCTATGTGATAAACTTGTATTCATGACCTAATTCCCAGTACGTCTTGATGACTTGAATGATTTTTGAATTTGAATAAATCTCTTCCTTTTGTTTTCCAAGCTCTTTCTGTTTCCTTATGTAAAAGATATTCGCATGAGGATTCTTCCAATGTTCAACACCATATCGAACATAAGGATTGAATTTCTTTACACTCTTATTCACCCATCTGGAAGTTCGTTCTTCAATATCATCATCGTTGAAGATAAT
>BQNB010085926.1:0-28332 GCA_026074375.1 Tanacetum coccineum
ATATACATATTATGAATATCATGTAAGTTTGGCAGACACATCTTTTAATATCCAAAAATATCACCAATCTCTCAGATTTGTCTTAGTTCAATAATATTCCCATATTGTTGATCGACAATTGACTACTTTAGAATAATAACATTATTCATGGTTTAAACATACAAATATAGGATACAATTTATATTAAATATAACAACATAGCAAGTATCATTATCATTAATAGAAACATATCCCTCATCCAAATACTAAACATATCAAATGCATGATAATTCTAGTTGACGAATCATGCCTCAAGATACGACGATCGTACTTGTTGACAAGGTATAGATTTCATTAATTTCAACTAGCTTTGATCTTTCAGAATTTTGAGAATAGTTATTTCAATAACTCAATTAGTGAAGTTCTTAAATATCTATGATGATTGTTTGTTCGTGTACATACAAATATCTTGATATTGACACACTATATCCCGTAAGGTATGTAACATCAGCTGTTGGAAACAATCATCTTTTACAACATTCAAAAGTGTAAAGCATTCTTATTCTTTAATGTATAATGCAACTATTCTCTTTGTTGAGCATAACTAGTCCACATTGTCATCATCATGGATGAAATCCAACCATGACTAGTATTGAGTGTTATCTCAATTAAATTAACATCCGTGTATACAAGCAACCCTATGTTTTTATCTAAAATCCGTAAACATTGAATACTCTATTAATAATGTTTGGCACCTCATGAACTCCAAGTCTATTGGTTTTTTCTAATTGCACAATAAATTGTTCCAATATACATCCTTAGATTTTCATTACTATGGACAAATCCATAATCTAGGAATGAATTCCCAAATTCAAACATATTCCATTAAAATATTCAATTTAATGATTATCTAATAACTTTTGATTAAATATCAATGTTGTCAAATCATCTTGCATTTATGCATGACACAACTATTCGTCTACATAATATGATGTACATAATGAATCATTTAGTCTGACTTAAGATTTCATTCATGTTTAATCTTATTGAAATTTATGTATCCATTGAGACTTTCTAAATGGTATATCATGTTGTGTTAAACTTATATACCGCATATGTTTATAACAATAAACATATATTTCAAGGTTGTATGTTTTATTTTCTAAATATTTCAAGTGAAGGAAAACTAAACATAATACTCCCACTAGCTTTTAGGAATACTCAGGAATTATCTTAATTATCATTAAATATAAATCAAGCAAGTGATATATTTAACAATAAACTTAAGATTCCTCTCTTAGATGCTTGCAATGATCCATACTTAGATACGTGTCGTTTGTACACTTCATAAAGATTATATGAATTCATAAACTTCTTTGATTACTCACCGTTCTCGTAATAGTAATCATCTAAGAAAGAGTTTTAAGTTCTATTGCCATATTTCATCTATATGAACACAAGTATGACAATCAATCATCTTTATATAACTAATGCGCATAGAAATAATATTTAATCACAATCAATTTCTTGAGTATGATTAAAAATCCTATAATAAAGCATACATTATATATGTGTACAACATTGTTCTTATGAGTTTGACGCAAAGAAACAAACCACTTGGGTTTTCTACTTGTTGAAGAAACTCATTTTAACTTCACAGTCTAATCGTTTAGTTAAAGATCAATCAAGTTCCAAATTAATTATCTTTTTAAACATCATCTTATCATTCATAGTTTGAGTCATTTACCCAATTCAAAATTCAACAATGCATATCAATGGTTAATAGGTTCACCATGATCCTGTGACTCATATTCCTCAACATTGATATAACATTTACCAATCAAGTATTTGAGGTATCCTAGCGGATCTATAAACGAGATTTATATCATTATGAGGTTTAACATTTACATGTAAAGCCTCGGTATGATATTTACTAGTGTGTTTAGAAGGTTGTGTATTTTGTATTTTTATCTCTTCTAGATCTAAAAATGCTCCCACTTGCTTTTTGTAATTAAAGACTCTTCTATAATTACTTAGCATGTAGAGTAACAATAATGTGTTCTCTTTTGGGACATTACAAGATACATCGACAGTTCCTGAGTTTAGTTTGTTAATATCATTCTTCATAAGAATTTTAACAAATTTAGAACTTCAATTTTAAGACTTAATGGGAGTCATCACATTCCATAATCATGATGGTGTCTTATTAACCTTCTAGGTTGGAGTTTTATTGAGTGTATACTAGACATACCCAATTTTTAAATCTTGACAGATTTGAAGGTATAATATTTAAGTTATCAAAATCAAATGATTCTAAAGAATTTGATTCAACACTCTAGACCGACTATATATATGTGGTATTCTATAAGTAATTTGATTGTGAGACTTTACCATAATCTCTTAAATAACTTAATACTCTTTAGGTTACCTACTTATAAATTATGTCAAACCAAATTGAATATGTAGTATTTAAAAACCTATTGCATGATGTAATGTATACATATTTAACTAGTTCAGAAACTCTATGTACATATCTTTGCTAAAGATATAACATGTTAACTATACATTATTTTGCCTTTGAACAATTCAAGGACTTCGTGTTCATGTCCTCACAAGAAGACATAACTTACTTTATGTTTTGAGTCTTTCAACAAATAAAGGACTTCATGTTTAATATTTTACAATAAACATTGTAGAAGTAGCAAATCACTTAACAAATGAAACAAGAAAGTTTAGAGAGAGAAAGTGGGTTGTATCACTTAAAGAGAGAAAGGAAAGGAAAATGTATTACTATGTGAAAGAACAAATAAACAACCAGCCCTCTCAAAGGCATATAGAGGGGTATTTATATCACTTGCATGGCCGGTCACATAAGGATGACTTATGTTGACCCAGTTAGCTTGGTAAGTTTCCAAATATTACGCTACGAGCTATACTATTACAACTTTGGAAGTGACTGAGTCTTTTCTCAATTTCTAACAATCTCCCCCTAAGGGAGGTCACTCCAATTTACAAAAACTTAATCTTAGCATTCTATGAATGTCTTCAATCTTTAGCTCGTAGTCTTGTTATCTTTATCTTTATCTTGTGAATCTTGATGTAGTGATCTTTAGACTTTTAGGCTTTAACTTGTTTCTTTAACTTGACTTGAATGTGCTTTTTAGCTTCTTGAGATCATCAACCAAGCATAATCTCTTTACGTCGTCTTGTAATATTGCCATCTTGTGATTTTGTGACTTCTGGACCGACATGCTCATACCTTTCTTTAACTTGGAAAACTTGTAAATTCATCTTTCTTGAGATTCTTTAACTTTAATACTTCGTCACTTTAAGAAAGATGTTCGGTATCAAAGTAGCGGAATACTTTTAAAACATGTACTTGAGCTTTCATAATGTCTTTACATTTTTCGGTCGGGCATGAGCATGTGGCAATGGATATGACTCGTCCTTGATTTACTGCTGCCACCAACGGGAATACCTGGAGGTTTGGGTTAGTGATAATCAACAGATATGGACGAGAGTGTCTTTTTCACTTTGTCGAATACGGTTGCAATAACCATGGTTCCCCATTGATTAGTATACATACTGCCTGTGATCATATAGAATTCTGAAGAATCTTCTTGATAGGGTTTTGCAGCTGCACTAGCCGTTCTTATTACCGGAACGTCACAAAGCAGACAACACGGTATGAGTGAACCAGCGAGTTACTATCTCATTGATTGAAATAAAAGTTGATTTAAAAATCAATCAAGGTGTTACTTGCTAAAATAGTTTTGCAACACCTTGAGGGTTTTATGCATTTCAAAATTTATCAACCGTCAATTCATAATCTGGACCGAATCGATATCTAGTGTCATAATTTTGATCCACATAGGATCTCACAAGTCACCTACTAAGACCTTGTTTGATGTTGGCTCAAGCAGGATTTCCATCTTCACTGTGAATACTTAAGTATCACTTGGATGTTCTGGCAATATCACAAGGATAATGCGTAGGTCTCTTAAAATATTACTTGTTATCACAGTGTGTGATTTAACAAATATTATGTATTAGTGTCCTAATAAGATTTATGGATGATCTCTTTGGCTCTAGACTCGATAGTGCACCTTTGGTCTTTCTGACTTTGAGTGGTTGGGAAGGGTTGTGCATTATGTCACTGGGTCCATAATGACTATCTTTAATACCAGACAACAGCTTAGTGTTTCTGACAGTTTATGTATTAATCCGGTTTCTGCCTAAGTGTATGGAGGGCTTCTTTCTTTTCACCCTTTATCCTTACAATTATTTTTCATTCTTCAACCCCTTCAGTGCTTACTGAGACTTCATGACTAGTACCTTGTTGGGTTTGTTCTAGTCTAGCTCCATCTCAGTCGGCACTATTCCCTTTTTCTCACTTTTACTCCTTTTTTATATCATACCTAAGGACTTCTCCACTAACTATTAGATTGTCCCTGGGTAGATCCCTCCGATTCTGGCTGGATCATGGGAATGAATACCTAATCCTAACCACCTTATAACTCCAAGTAATTACAAATATGGTCGGTCTTTTGGTATTATTCTCAGCCTTAAAACTATTTGAAAACATCGATCAAGGTACTTTATGATATAAATGAAAACATTTCGTACCTTGATGGTTTTACTTTTCAGAAATTGCTCCCCCTCAACACGTGCATCGATATTCGAAAATGTTTAGCACATGAAGGGTGAAGCTCGCACTTGAGTCCTTAAGATCACATCTTTAGCAATATATTTTAATCACATTTTCTCCCCTTATCAAAAATGTTAAATCGTTTAATATTTTGGATATTAATTGATTTAAATATATATGTTTTCGAGGAGAAAAATGTTTCACTTATTAACAAGCCGAATTAGGAACATTTTTCATGATCCCCTACAATTTATAAGGGTATTATATATATAATGTTGAGTACGTTAATTTATAAAAATTTGAATTTAATGAAAAGTTCTTAAAAATTCATACTCAAACACTATTTATACTAGCCTATTATTATAAGTCTAATCCTACATATTCACAAGATAAGATTTTAAGATTGGACTTGACGTTCATACTGTATAAATCATCAGTTTGTAGTCCATCTCGAGTTCCCTTGCACCAACTAAATGCTCCATATTTCTGATGATTTCCCTTTCTCGCAGTTGCTTATCGATCAACTCAATCATCAGACCCGACCTCTTTCGATCAACAGTCGTCCACTTCCTTATTGGCATCTCCGTGTTGTAATCCAGATGAAAGTCGAATACTCTGTGATGAATCTCATCGCCAACAGACTTGAGTATGCCATCCAAGAACTTGTACAGCTCATCATTGAGTGTGCCATCCGAGAACTTGTACAGCTCATCAGCTTGCAAAACTCTTTTCTGTATGATCAGATCTTCATAGAAAATTCCTGGTGGATCGTATGATGGAGTGTAGGGTTCCTTGTATTCAATTCATGGGAAGGTCTTCTGAGGTTTGGTGATGTTAAGTTTCTTCTGGTAACTCTCTACACCAAGCTGTAAATCTTTAACACATCTCTTGAGGAATAGGCTTCTTGTGAACATACGAAGGGCCACAATAAAGTCAACTATATCACTTGCGTTGAGGTGGAATAGCTTGTGTTGAACAGCAAGAAGAAGCATATCTTCAATGTCGTTTAGGTGTAGATCAACAAAGTCACCTTCTTTAAACTTATAAAGTTGTTGATTAGATCTTTTCACCACAATCTCTTCCAAGTGACCATATCCATGAAGTTTCGCAACTTTAACACTCTTCACTGCAAAAATCGCCTTAGTAGAGTACACATTATGCTTGGAACGTTTACTTACCAGAGATCGATATCACAGCTTACGCCTTTCACCCTAGTGCTTGATCCCTTTCAATGCATCTTTGTCATACCTATAACACCCCCAAAATGGGTCGCAGTGGAATAAGGATCCGGGGCGTGTTACTTCAAGATCAACAGCACAAGATATATATAAGAACGACACAAAAGTCGTTTAAATTTATACATTGGATTTAATTATAAGACATAATACAAAAGCATAAAGCTTTACTTGTTCCTTGTTTAATATTACAAAAGACAACAATACATTTCCTAAAATATGATGCACGTAAATCTTTAAGTGTGCAATCCAAAATGTAATCCAATGCATCCTTGGCACCTCGTGCCTATTGACCTCCTGAAAACATTGCTTAAAACGTCAACAAAAATGTTGGTGAATTCATAGGTTTATGTATTTAAATTATGCAGGACCGCAAGACTTTCCCGTGATGTTACAACATATGCCAACAATCACAAAACCAGATTACTGTTGCACTAAGCTCATGACACTGAAGCTCAACCTATATTTGCTATTTTAGCAGTTATTTTGCCCGTACAGATGTTGTAACCCGCAACATCCAAGTCCGACATGGTCAACGTTCGTTCCCGGTGATAGCTAATCACCCAAACGGGGAGGTTAATCCCAATAGATCTATTTATAACATTCGCGCTCACATAATGCAATTAACAACTACATCTATGCAATTGACAGTTCATGATAATGGGCTCAGGAGGGTTATCGCTACTTAGGCAAACACATAATCAATATATTTAAAACACTTGCGTCCAATTTATAAAACAAAGCATGTTTTCACCCCAAATAATAGTAAATCAGTAAAACTGCGTACTTTAATTAATAACATTATATAATCCTATAGTTGTCACATCGTACTATCGTTCGGGCTATCATAATTAAAGAGGTCATGGTGGACTGGTTTCTTAAGACGACTCTGACTCTTTGGTTCTTCTCTTCTTTGTCTTCTTACCCTGGTTTGGTCCAGCTGAAGGGTCTTCAATCATCTTCATCATCATCATCATCATCCTCATCATCATCATCATCATCATCATCATCATCATCTTTCATATCATCTTCATATCATCACACTTTTTTTGTTGGTCTTTATCTGTATCAGCACTCCCTTATCATGACATTTCATCTCTATCAAAGCTTTATTGAGAGCATGGTTCAATCTATGATTAGCAAGATTTCTATTATAATGAATTGTTTTCGTGCATGGTTTGGTAGAGAGCGCTTTTCAGATCATACTCTTTTAGTTCCGCCTTATCAGTGGACTTAATGGTATACTTTGGCATCTTTTGCTTCTCAGCTTGTTCCCTCTTGATCTTTAGAATCTCTGAAACACTCTTCTCGGATCCTATTCAAGCCTAAATCTAGTCGGTTTCTGAATCTTGCTTGATCCGGAGCTGACTGTATAAAGTGTTTCTGTAGAGTCTTTTGAAGAGCATCACCAAGTTTAGATCCAAGATAATCATCAACAATCGTTGGAACTTAGGACTTGAGAGTAGCAAGAGCTTTAGCAGAGAGATCAATCTTATTCAGCTCAGACACATCTTTTTCCAGTTTTGCAACTCTTAGCTGTACAACGGTGAGTGCATCGGATTTAGGGACAGAAGTGGTAATGGTAGGAGATTCGGTTATGATTGGTGGTTGTAGGATTGTTTGTTCCTGTTGTTTGGTTTGAGGTACATGTGGTATGGTAGAGACAGATGAAGGAGGTAGATTTGTTACAAGTGTTTCTAAAGGAGTTTCTTGTACTGGTGAGAGGACTAAGGGCTTAGAAATCACAGAGATAGGTACAGTAAGGACGGATTAAGACTGGGTATGCGAAACTTCAGATTGGATCTAATATCAATCAATGAGTTTGATACTCAGCATCTGTTAGGTGTCCTTAATAGTACTAATTAAAGAAGTTATCAGATGAAAGTTTAAGAAATTGATCACCAAAACCTGAAGATACAGATAAGCTGGAGCTTGTTGGAGGAAGTTCAACTTTCTTGGCATCATCCTTTACTTCTTTAGTCTTTCCAGCATCCGTCTTTGCCGCATCAGTATTTTCTTCATCACCTTTCCCAGATTCTTCAACTTTAGCATTTGTCATCTCTTCATCCTCATCGTCATTTACTTGTTCATCACCTTGTACGAACTCATCATCCGTTTCTTCATCATCAGTCATTTCTAGATCGATACTTTTGTCATCATCAACATCATCTTTCTTCTCATCATCTTCATCAGAATCTATCCAATCAACTTCTTCATCATCACCTTGATCTTCTTCTGTGTAGTCACTCTCTTGTTCAGATCCTCGCTCAAGAATAACTTTTTCTTTAGATGTAACCTTTTCCTCATCTGGAACCCCTGGTATAGTACCAGTTCCTTCATTTGAGGTGGCAGAGACGACTGTAGACTCATCTGGAACCGTGGATAATTACCAGTCTCCCTTTACTTGAGCCTTTATTACCTGGTTGTCTTCTACTGGTTTTCTTGCTTTCTTTGAGAGCTTGCATAGTATCTACAACTTCTTGTTCTTCAGGAGTTAAAGATTGAACACCCTTGAGCTTTTGAGGAGGATCAAATGATCTTCTTCTAGCAGGCTTGGGGACATATTCAGTCACAATCCTTGCATGAGTAGCATGGACTTACCTTGCAACTTCTTCTTCTGCAACTTCAATTAAGCTGATAGATTTACCTAATTCCAAAGCGACATCTGGACCAGGAATGATGATGTCAGCTATAGAAATTGTACTTATCTTCTGATTCAAGATTCGACTTGCATCTTTTCTTAGATGGTTCAGGTTCTGACTCTTAAGATAAATTAACAATTGCCCACTGAGTATCTGTATGTCTTCTTCCTTGTGACCCTTTGCCTATGATTTCTTAGAGGAATGTGATAGGGAAGTTTTGAGGGAACATTTTTGATAGGATTCTGATTTGTTTGATTGTAATCATTTCAAGCATCACTATCAAGAATAGGTAGTCTATATTCTTGATAGTCTTCTCTAATTCTGACAAATTTGAGTCTGCTTACAATACCATCATCCTTGATTGTATGATAGTGCTGAAACTTGAGGTTGGGGAGAGACTTATGTTGTGAGAGGAAGTGATGATGATGACTTTGGTGAATCGGGGGAATGACATTGTTTCACGTCTTGATTTTCTCCCCTTCCTGTGATCAATATGGAAAGCAAAGTCTTCCTAAATCAACTCAGGATAGTCGACATTTTCTCTATAGAACATGCCTCATATTATGTCAATTCTGGATTTTCTAAGTTTGTTATTGCTTGTAGTCTTCCTAGAGAGACATGTGTTGATAATTGCTGCCAGAGTTCTCTATGGCTAATGCATGTGATCCACATACATGTTGGTTTACTTTTGTAGTGGACCTTTATAGCCAAGGTCAGTGAGGAAGGTGAGGGTAGCATCATTGTGACAACTATGAGTTGAGCAGGTTAGTTTATACATTTAGAAATGGCTAAGTGTCCATTTTGTATGTTTCTTCCGTGCTATGTGTTCTATATGTATGTTGAAGTGGTTTACATATGTGCATGATGTTATTTTAGAGGTAAATGATTATCTTATTTTGTGTGCATATGAGTTTGGTGTTTAAGTATTTCCATTCTGTTCACGTGTGGGTGATAATGGAAAAATGAAAGACGTGTGGCATGCATTGCTACGTCATTCTTGGTTTTTCAAGAGTGTAAGCGGTTATTAAGAAGTGTTAAAATTATTGAGGAAAGGTTGCTTGTTGAAGGTGAAATATGAAGTTTTCAGTAAACTTTCATAAAAGAAAGTGAATTTGCGAAATGAAAGTTATTTTAAAAAAGTGTAGTAAGTAGCGTTTATGTAAAAAGGTTTACTCAAACTAGCTTAGTTTTTTTAATAAAACTTAAGGTAATGTAAGTAATGATGTAATAAAGAAATTTAAAAATAAATTTAAATAATTCATATGTAGAAATCGGCAAAGAAAGAAAAAAAAAGATTTTGGGCCTTTATCTAGAGTTGGCCTTGATTGAGGATTTTTGGTAGTTGTTAAGGGATCCTTAACCTATGAATGACATAATTCAGCACCCCATACCCTTCGATTTGTGGCGACCTCATCCTAAGACAAGAGGAACCAAGGATTGTGATCCAAGAACCATCAAGATTGGTTGTTATGGTGCTAGCATTCAAGAGTAAGCATGTAAATCCTATCTTATTTTATTATTTATTCATGAAAATTTAATGTGATGGATCTAGGGTTTATAGAAAATACAGAAAATAAAGGAACATTAATGATATATAAGGATTAGGGTTAGAATAGGTTTATGATATGCATGTTTATGTAGGGTTTGCGTTCGAATTCTTGATTTAGTGTGAGCATAATTCACGTGTGAATATTTATACATGATGGTAATAGGTTTTTGAGTGTTTCTGGACTTTTAAACAGTAGCTCATTGAATGTACTTTCCAAAAAGTCCAGCCTCAAACGTTTTTGAGGTCTGGAAGTAGGTCAAATGTTGGTTACACTAAAAGTTGTCCAAATTCCGTAATCGGGTAGATTAGGTTATGTTTGGGTAAGGTGAAACCCTAACTAAAAGTAGATTAAAGCTTAGCCCTTATAAAAGTAGTTAATTTCCATATGTTATGATGATTCTTTTTTAATCGTGAAAATTAGCCTATGAACGCATTTATTATTTTATGTCTAAGTATATGAGTCTAGAGGATATATTTGCTGTTGCAATCGAATTTCGTTTTAGGACGTTTGGAAGTTTGATTTTATTTGAGGTAGTTACACATGTAAGTAATACTTGGGAGTCACAAGGTAGTTAATATACTCATAAATGAATATGGGTTATTTTTGGTATAAACTATGAAGGTCATTAAGTAAGGGTTTTGAGCACGTAAAGAGATACTAAAATTCTGCAATTTGATTTAATTATAAGTAGCTAGTGTAAAAGTGTTATGAGATGGTAAGTTTGGCATGGTAGGTCGGGGTGACCCATGATGGGTAAACTAAACCCTTAGACATCCATCATATGTATGTTACATGGACTAGAGCTTTTAGCTTGGTCGCGTGTAACCGTGTTTATTTATTTGTATAGTTGCGTGTTGAGATTTGGAAGCTGCGTTTGAGTATTCACGTGAGTTTCATAGTCCCTCTTTTTACATTGCTTTTAAATTGGGATGAAAATGATGCAAATGAATTTGAAATGTTCTAATTACTGTTGCATGGACTATACGTGACTATTGTATGTTGTGTGCTACATGTTTTGTGATGTGTTATTGAGAATTGCGAACTAAGTCAGAGGGGATCACCTGCGGGTATCCATGGCCTGTTTAGTGGATGGTACTATGGCCTAGCGAGCAGGAAGGTTACTTTGGGAGTATCCATGGCTTGGGCTAAGGGGGTAACCACATGGACCTTGGTACGATATGAGACGTCTTTTAGTCGTTTGCTGGGTGATTGATTAGATTTACATGTTAGCTGGTATGATAGTTCATTTATTGTCCTGCAATGTTTTCTTTATTATCACAGTAATTTACAGTTGGATTTGATTATCGTGTCTTAAACCTATGACTCTCACCAACATTGTGTTGACGTTTTAAGCATCATTTTTAGGTAATCTTCTTGAGGATAAGGAAGTTAGGAAGAGTGGCTAGTGAGACCGTAGGCTTGCATGCGGAGTCATTTTCCTAGAGATTTTATTTATGTCATTTGAATTGTTTGATACTTGGATGTTTGTTGATTTTGTTTAGACTTTTGGATTATGTTTCCTTGTGGTATGACTTTGCTATCGTAATGCAAGACTCCTTTATCTTGTGTTGGGTATTGTCATGACACATAGTGTCCCATTTGATTATCCTTTTCCTTTAGTTCTCTCTATTGTTGACACTATTGTGTTGTGATGATATCCATGATGTTACGCCTCGTGTTTCCGCCTAGGCGGAGTGTGACATTTGGGAAACATTATGTTTAAAGATTTTATAGACTTATCGTATTAAACGATTGATAAAGGATAATATATATCCTATGCATCTTATTTTCTTCGTAGCATAAATGGTTGTGTTACAAGAAAATACGCCGCATATAATTTGAAAAATATAAGTTATTAGAATTGAAAAATAACTTATCAAAATATGTATCAATGCATAAACAAGTAAAATTTTTTAATGAAAATAAACATGATCAAGGACATATAAACTAAAAAATACAACTAGTAAGCAATCTGAGACACAATTAGCTTACTAAAGCATCCTATTATAAAAAACCAGGAAAATAAGGAATAAAATAGAAGCAAATATAGCAGGTTTTTAAGCTATTAGAATGGAAAAAAGAGTGAGTACCTTGCCCTTTGCTCTAAACAGGGGCTAATAAGCTCAAGAAGAGCTTTGTCTACAAGCTTTAGCTTGTTTAAAACAAGCTAGTAGAAACCCATAAGTCCTTCCAGGTTTGGCTTATCATCCCCTTTTAGCCTTTTTGAATGATTTTTTGGTAAATGACTTAAAAACTATAAGTTATGGAAAAACTTATAGTACTTAAGTTAACAGCTTAAGTATGAGTTAAAAAGAGCTTTTGTGAGCTTATAAAACGTTTTTAAAACACAAAGTACATTAACTTAAAACAAATTTAACATAAAAACTTAGTTTTCATTAAACTTGAATAAAACAGTACAAAGCTTTTAAATAAAGGTACAATAAGCTAAAAACATTAAATATAAGCTGCTAAACTAGAAAACTAAAAATTAGATGCCTTCTTATGGGTACAAGTGATCCTATTTATACTAAAAAGCTAAGAGTCTTGGGTCTTCACTTGTGTTTCTTTTGTGAGTGATAACTGATGTGTTTTTGTTGTGTGAGTAAGTTGAAAACTAATCTTAGCCCTCTATTTTATGTGTTCTCCAAGTCAAGTAATATCAACCCTTCAATTTTTGTCTTCAACCTTGAAAGAATGGGGTTGTTTAGGATTGCCAACACGGATTTGTTGGTTTATAAAGTGGGGTTAAGGTGGGAGAGGGATGTTTTTGTCTGGGGTTGCAGGGTAACCTGTTTTGGGGAAGATAAACAGTGTTGGCGGGAAATGGGTGTGTTTGTTTTGGTTTAACGGGCGTTTGCCCTGTTTTTGTTAATCATTTGCACCGTTAGTCCTTTTGGGACCTAAGAGATGTTAGTCCTTGATGACTAACGGTGCAAGGGTGAAGGGTGTATGGTTTGGGCTTTTGTTTGGGCCGGTTTAAGGTTTTGGGTTTTTGTATAAGTTAAATGGCATTGGGCCATTTAAACTTATAAAGTGGTCTTTATATACTTTAATGGGCTGACGGCCCATTTTGATGGGTTAGGGTTTGGCCCATTTAAGATTTCTTCGGATTCGGCTTCGTCTTTGACTTGTTGACTTTTGATTTTGACTTTTGACTTTTGACTTTTTTACGCTCTTTCCATTCCGTGCTTGGTTTTTTCCTTTTTGGCTTGATTTTTGTCCTTTACTGAATATCCGTTACCTGCACAACATAAATCACAAAACACACAAATACAATATATTTTTGGTATATTTTGGTTATTTTAGGCACGTTTTTAAAGGCAAAAGGTATGTGTAATTAAGCATATACCAAAATCCCCCATACTAAGGTATTGCCGTGTCCTCACGCAATGTTATGAAGTAAACATTTAGAAAAACAAAGAATCTCAATCCTCCTCGACTAATTACCTCGAAAAGTGGCAAAGTGTTCGTCAGGGGGGAATTATAGAATCATAATTTGAAATGCCCCGGTTTTGACCAGTTTAAAATTATTTATATACTTTTTACCACACATATTTTTGTATTTTGTATTTTTCTTATTTTTCCATACTTTTCTTTTAAGCGATAACTTAAAACATTTGACTTTTGTTATTTTTATAAACTTTAGGGTCACTGAATAAGATGCATTTCAATCCTAAAATGCCCAAAAGGATAAATTCATCGTTCCTGACTTTTCACTTGTCCCAAACCAAGCTCAAAAAGATATAGCACACGGTTTTAATTATGAGTTTTAAGATGCTTACATTATCATACTTGTAACTTGTTAAACTTTTCACTCCAGATAATGATTATATATTGCTTTTTGTTCCTCACCAAAGAATTTATATTTTGATGGCGAGATATTCCATGTAGGCGACCTTTCTTCTCGGCAACATCCCAGCATGACTGGATTTGGTGACCAAGCTTTTGACACCCCACAAGAGGAATTGTATCGGAACGCACGGACCTTCGGTTCCATAAAATTTCTTAGGCTTCCGTTAATAAAAATAATTCATTTTAGAAAATCCACAAATCTTAAATCGATATTTTTGTCTTAGTTCAAAAGCATATTTGAATTTAAGAAAAAGAAATTTTCCCTATATTTATTAACTCACATATATCATAATTATACTTTTAACAAAGGAAATCTTCGACCTTTTAGAAGGCTGCAACGTCGGTTGTGAGCCAGCAAGATGCAACAAACTTTTATTAGCCTCGGATTATTATTCTTACTATGGGCCTTCTTTAGAAGGCTGCAACATCGGTTGTGAGCCGACAAGATGCAGCAAACTTTTATCAGCCCACAATTTATAATTATTACTTATCATTTTTTTAACACTTTATACTACCACAATATATAGAGAAAACTTCTTTTTAGAAAATGTAAGCATAAATTTGGACTAAGACTAAATAAATTAATGTTGTCGACTACATTAATAAAGCTTCAATATCAAAAATTGTTGATTTAAGTTTAATTTTCGAAGAGAGCACGTATTATTAGTCCGGTTAGAAGCTTATGGGAGAAAAAGCCACAAACTACACTTATGAGCTCTTAAGATTTCCAACTAATCCTTGTTTAGCATCTAACTCATAATTAACTCTATCATTTCTCGTTCTTCGCAAATTTAAAATCTTTAATAAAAAGATCCGCGAATGCTTAGTCTAAAAGTTAAGGGACAAGCTAGAGATCACTAACGCTCATCGAGGTCAAAAAGTTTATTCTTTATTTTCTACCCAGCAAGTAAAGGAAGGAAAGTCTAATTGTTTTAGAACACTTATTTTTTCGAATAAATTTTCATAATTTTTCCATTTTTTTGGTATTTTGGTGGTAAAATCGGGTTTACCGTGAAGGAAAACAACATCTGCTATCAGGGCTCAATCAAATCGATAGTATCCCCCCATATAGGAATTGGATCCATTGTCCTCATTGTTTTAAGATGGGGGTCTATTCGTAAATCTAAGCGTTTATTAAGTATGCTTAAAGATAAACGTTAGTCGATAAGATTTGGATATTGGATTCCCATAATGAAGTTGAGGATTGAAACTCGAGTGAAAGAAGGACAAACCCACGAGCACGAGAGGCTGAATTTAGTTATCTACGGGGAAGGTTTAGAGATCCGGGACAACCACGGGTGGTATGTCCCCTCCAAAGTAGTGTTTAAGTCGATGACCATTCACCTTGAAGTTTGGCCCATCTGTTTGAGATAACTCAAAGGTGCCATAAGAGAATACTTAGGTAACGGTGAATGGTCCAGTCCAGTGGGTCTTAAGCTTGCCCGAGAGAATCTTTAATCTTAGGAATTAACGTGTGAGGACTCAATGCTCCATACGTTGGAAAACATGGTTCTTTGATCTTGGACCATGGATCCTCTTTGTTTTACTTTTGTTTGATCAAAGAGTTCTCATAGCCTGATCACAATGTTCTTTTAATTCATTCATTTGAATACTTTTCAGTGATCACCCGACGGTCACATGGTTTTAATTGCAATGCTCTTTAAGGCCTATTAGGCCTTCCGGTTATACCAACTTTGGTAAGGTGTGCACCGATGGGTGTCTTTAAATTGCGGGTACGTAAGGCCCACAGGCGTATGTACTAACTTGATCTGTACCTTCGATTGCACGGTGTATCGCCTTCGGTACTCTCAAGAATGAGTTTTCAAACCATGATTGGAAACCTCAAACTTGCCACCTACTTGTTTGTAGGTGATACGCGGTGGAGAGACGGTGAGTAAACTCCGTTATTTTAAGCATGAAAGCTTTGCAACTGGGTCAGTGCAAAAATGGGTTTAACCAACGATCACTATTGATAGCTCGAGGGGTCCTATATCGGGCAAAGAGAGATTTTAATTTTTGCAAACAACTCGAGAGTTTTGGTGGGGAGCGCATTTGCTTCAAACCCATTTTGAAATGATAATCGAATGGCCAACGAGTATATAATTGTTCCCTCGTTGTAAGACGGGAACGGTCCCATAAAATCGATGCCCCACACGTCAAAGATTTCACAAACTTGGATTGCATTTTGTGGCATTTCATCCCTTTGTGAAATTTTTCCTTAACGTTGACAAGCGTCACACCGTGTGACCAAGTCATGGGCATCTCGGTAAATAGTCGGCCAATAAAATCCTGAATCAAAGACTTTTTTAGCAGTGTAGTTGGCACTGTGATGTCCGCCGGTAGGACCATTGTGCCAAGCCATGAGGATTATATGGGCTTACTTAGCCAAAAAACACCACCGCCGAATCAAATGATCCGCCCACAAATCTTGAACAAATAGGGGTCGTCCCAAAAATAATGCTTAACGTCTTTGAAAATAATTTCTTCTTTTGTTGGGACAACATCCCTTTAACAACAAAATTCTCTGCATGGTAATTTGCAAAGTCAGAAAACCAAAGGGTACTAGCATCACCATGAAAAGTCTCCATACCAAGTGTCTCGAGAGGAAATGTTTTCGTAATTTCCTTTTTCTCGAGCTCACTTTGGTGGGGTTCTCTATCTATACATTGTGGTCGGCCTCTAGATTCTTCTGTTCCTTTTTTTTTCACAGATATGACATAAACAAATTCTTGGTGTAGGTGAATTCAAGAAGATGCAATCTCGGGTTTAGCCATCTGTGTTTTTGCGATGGAGTAGATACTTAAGATTGTGTGGTAGTTATACCACTGTTGTTTTCGACCAAGACAGATTTAGCAGGGAATTTCTCAAAGCATACACCTACGGCTTCCCTAAAATATCTTTTTCGTAGTGTGTAATGAGCTTGAGGTCGGTATTAGTACTGCTTGCATTAGTGTATTCAGTTGAAAATGTTTTGTCTTACATTGCCCCAAGACCGCACCTACCGCGAAGTCACTAGCATCAAACATAATCTCAAATGGTAGGTCCCAATCGGGGGTAACAAGAATTGGTGCTTCGATCATTTTCTTCTTAAGTATATTAAATGATTCAACATATCCTTTTGAGAAGATAAAAGGGGTATCTTTTTCATGGAAGATGGTGTCATCGGTAGGTAGATGTTAGAGAAAAATCTTGAATTAAATCGACGCTTAAAACCCGGCGTGACCTAGAAAAAAAAAACTTCGCAATGCCTTTAACGAAAGTTCGGTCTTGTGGGCAGTTTAGGCTATAAACAGTAACTTTAGCTTTGCGACCTCGATCCCAGAGTTTGTAATTTTTATGTCATGAATAATTGCATTCTTTTACCTTGATATGACATTTCTCACAATATTAGAACATCGATTTGGCTGTCTCTCGCACCGTTTGAGCATTTTGTCCTAAATGGGAGGTGGCATGAAGAGTAAGAATCCCCTAAGGACGAGAATCATACCATGGAAGACCTCTATTGTTTACCTCGATCCTATAGTGGGAAAATGGCCATCATGCACCTTTGGAAGTGCCTCGAGCAGAGTTCAATAGCCAAATGGCATGGTCGGTAGGCCTTAAAGTTCCTTAGGGCAAGTGGGAAGGTGGTATTCTCATTGGTCCTTTGGGTCAATTGGTTATTTGTAAGTTAACCCGAGAAGTGAAAAACTTCTAGAAATTAATAGTATTGTTCACGTGAGTCTCTCAGGCATTTGTCCAATAAATATAAACGGTAATAGAATATGATCTTTACGGGTGGCATCATTAACTTTCGGTAGTCTATGAATACACGCAATTCCCGTAATTAATCGGTAGGTTTCAATTCATTTTCATCATTTTCAATTACGGCTATTACCACCTTTCTTGGACACATAATGGACAGGGGCTATCACCACGGGCTATACGGAGATGGGATTAAATTAATCCGGCTTCAAGAAGTTTGATAACTTCTTTCTTGATAACCTCGTGAAATTTTAGGTTAACCCGTTGATTAGGCGTGAACCAACCCCTCTTTATATGTATCAATAAGTAAATATAAATATAAATACACAACAAAGGATCAGAATTCGCGTGAGATCAAGAAAACCGGAAGCAGTATAGAGCGTTCCCGGGTCGTTATGTCCCAACGATCGTGAGGTGGTGATGGAAATCGAGAGACGATTGATGATTGGTGTTTGAATGTAACAAGGAATGATTGGAATTTTAAAACTTAACACTGAATGAGCTTATGACCTCAAAGATAAAACAAGGAAATGATAATAGAACAAGTGTCAAAGCTAAGCAAAGGGCAAAAACACTTAAAAACTTCTACTCTAAGGCACAAATAAGCTTATCTAAATCTATAATAAGCAAATTAAGCATGCAATTAAGATAAATTAACAAGAGAAGACACAACAGTATAACACAAGGATGCTTCTAGGTTTTGGAATAGGAGTCGGTGGTTCATGTTCAAGTTGTTTAGGATGAAATGTTCCACGTCTGTCGGATATAATAAGGTAGGATCAACTTCCGGTGAAGTTGTTATCATTAATTAGAGCATGGTAAGCATTTGCTTCCTCAGAACAGGTAGGAAAGTCACTTTCTCCAAATGTAGTAAAGTCGGAGATGAATTAGCAACCAATAGGATCAAAGCACGGAGAAAGATTTCCGGGTATGCCACCGAATCAGTTTAAAATCTAAGACCTCTTGCGAGTATTCTTCACTAGCCATAATCTATGATCGTCAATTCTCGGTTTTAGCCGTCATTTTATCTGATAAATTTGCCGTGTACCTCGAAGTTTGATCTAGGTTGAATGTTATGGACTTCTTTGCAATACACGAAGGGTATTTCAACCCTCGTGCACATCGATTTAATGACTCGACTAGTTTTCAGAAAAACACCTCCGAGAATTAGAGGTACTCGGGGGGTCTGGCTCAATTTCATCACACCACAATAATCGGCTGGAAATTGTGGAATTTTCCTACCAACAACGGACGACTTTGGCTGTACCATTGGAGTAGTGATTGAACGGTCGTAGCTCTGCGTCCTTGAAGTTGGGGTTAAGCTCGGAAAGAGTAGAGATCTTCCACACGGAATACGGCATAAGAATTGATGCTCTGCACTGAGATCGGCCAAAGGCATTGCATGTGTTAAATGCCAGAAAAGCATTTCACATGGGATAAGGATCTGTCGGGGTCTCCTAGTTTTTTTGGCAACTTGTTAAGGATATGACCGCCGACAAGTTTCTTCAATTTTGCCGATTTTCACTCAATTTCTCTTTGTTTCGATAAGGTTTTTAAAGTTGAGTGCGATTCTAGGGATAAAGAGTAAAGGCATCCTAAAAGCTAATTTCGTAATTCATATCTTGAAGATTTCATAGATTTTATCAATTTGTTCGTTAGCTTGTTTCCTTGCGCCTCTTAATCATTTCTTTTGTCGGAATTGGAATTGATGTTTTGGAATTGGTGTATGAAAAGGAGATACATTTGGCTCGGTTAGTTACCAGATTGAATTTGATAACAGGAGGTTGGACGTCTTCGGTGCTTCCGTTTTAGCTGATGCATCGTGTCCTTGGTCACTCAGGTTGTCATGATTAACTGTTTTTCAGCGTCCTTGGATGGTGCACCACTTTCGCGGTAGTGATACCTTTTAAATCTTCCTTTGGGGTGGTAACAGTGTTACCAGGAAGAAGTTTCCAGAACCGGAATAGAAGCTGTATTTGCGTGTATAACATATTTTGAAAGCAGGTACAGTCAATATTGCAAAATTTGGGATTGACAGGTTTTTGTACCTTGCCGGTTTTTGCCATGTTTATCAACCACTGCATCAATTGGCCGTGACATTCTTTCAAAATCCGTTTTTTGGCAACTACGTGTGTCTGAGGAGCATCGGTCCTTGAAGTCGCTACTGGTTGATTTACAGGAGGTACGATATTTCTGACATTTGGTTTGAATATCTGTTTCCCTATGTTTTGATTGAAGTTGTTTCCTCGTTGGATATTGTTTGGACATATTTGCTATTTGAGGATTATGAATTGGAGGAATATCCTGGAGGTCGAATTTGATTTGAGACACATCGGAGGTCGATAAACCAGATTTAGCCTTGGTTGTAATTTGGCTCGCAGCGGCTTGGGTCACTATTTATATTGGATATTTGTAGTGGTTAATGTTGATATTGGTGGCTGTGACTGTTTTGATAAATATGACCCTCACCCCACAAGTTTTCACAACTTTGTTCAAAAGCTTTTACGGGGGCGAAGGAAACTTGGGTTTGGTTCCTTTCTGTTCGAGAATCATTGCCCGTAACACATGTCTTTGTGTTCTGAAATATCAGGATGAGATTGCTGGGGTGGAAGAGCTTTGTACTCATTTTAGCTACTTCAGCTTTGTTTCTTGATTGGGACGGACCGTAGGTCTTGCTCTCGATGATTTTGTAAACTTTCTCGAGGCATTTTGTCTAAGAAGTTACAAAATTGCAGCAGTGTTCAATGAATCTTGATCATATTGGAGTTTAGGGCATTATAGAATGTATAGAGTTGATGACAATTATTGAAAAACACCATGATGGGGCATCCCATTAAAGATCATGGAATCGATTCCAAGCCTCTCAAATCGTCTCATCAAAATTTTTGTGAAATCTAGTGATTTCAATTTCTGTGATTTGTCGTTTTAGAGGCGAGGAGAATTTGTTAATTAAATTTCGTACTAGATCATTCATGTTTCAAGTCGACCGAGGGGGTTCTTTTTCACCAGCCATATCCGGGCTGCCACCTTCGAGAGAAAATGGGGGAAAAGACAAAGCATTATTTAACCGAGGTATTGTGGTACATTTCGGATCTTCATAGTAGAAGTGGATCTCTTATTGTGAAAATTACGGCTGATAGTGAGCATGTGGGTCTTCTTTATCATTTCCATATAATTGCTTGTTTTGGACATGATTCAGAAGTCCATGCTTGATTTCAATGGTATTCGCCGGTGGTATTTCCTGGATAACGATCGCCTATCCTCGCTTAACCCTCGGTGGGTGCTTAGGCAATTGCGCCAATTGTTAGATTATCTGCAATCGTAATATGGAAGGATTATTTGGCTTATCAAGTCTTGGAATGATTCAAAAGATGTTGGTTGGACTAGCTAGTTGTGTGTTTACGGGGCTTTGAGATTCGATATTTTTATACGTGCGATTTTGCACAAAATAGAAATATAAAAAGAAAATTTACAAAAATCAATTTGGTTTTTTTTTTTTTTTTTTTTTGAGATTTATTCACAATGTAATATCTACAGGACAATGAGGCATATAATAAGACAACTTAAACCAAATAATAGACTTACTTCATGGGTTAGCTCTCAAAATAGATAAATAGCACAGGGTCGAGCGGGATGGAGTAGAATAGCGCGAAGTTATTTCTCCTTTCGGGTCGTGTTCCTTAGGAAGCATCCCTCCCCTCTTACGCCACTTTATAGTTTGTTCACTTTTTCAAGGTGTGCGTATATCTGTAAGAGACAAAAAGGTAGTTTTAATTCTTTGGTCGAGTTGGGAATCTATAAGTCTCTCCGGAAGTTATTATGTTATAATACCTCAATTGAGAATATTATTTTTTGGTTTTTTTTACAAAATTATGTTTTTTTTTATTTCTTGTTTATGGAAAGAAAATTTTATCTTTTTATATTTTTATTTGTTTTCTAGATGTTAATTTTACTAATAAAAAGAAAGTGAAAAATATTTTTGTACTTTTTTTATATTTTTATAGAAGAAAAATATTCACAAATATAAATACAAGTTGTCAATACGTAGCGATATTCTTTTTCAACCTCCCCGGCAGCGGCGCCAAAAATTGATTAGGCGCGAACCAACCCCTCTCTTTATGTATCAATAAGTAAATATAGTTATAAATACACAACAAAGGATCAGAATTCGCGCGAGATCAAGAAAACCGGAAGCAGTATAGAGCGTTCCCGGGTCGTTATGTCCCAACCGTGGATGTGATTGTGAAAATCTGAGAGGAGATTGATTGATTGGTTTTGATTGTTAACAAGGAATGAATCTTGGGAATTAAAACTAACACTGAATGAGCAAATGACCTCAAAAATAAACAAGGGAAAAGAAACTAGAACAAGTGTCAAAAGATTTGCAAAGGGCAAAAAACAACTTAAATATGTTTTACAATAAGGCACAAATAAGCTTAATCTAAATTCTAAATAAGCAATTAAGCATGCAATTAAGCTAACATTTACAAGAGAAACACAATCAGTACCTATAATTCACAGTTCTACCTGTATTAAACTAACAAGTGTTAATTAAAGTGAGGTACTGACTTGTTATATGTTTGTACTGTTAAAGTTAAGGTTTTTTAGTTACTGTTACTGTAACAACCTCAATTAGACAGTAATAAGCATATAAGCTAAAAAGGAGGTTAACTACCAAAATAAGACTTCATGCATACGAATATGTACCCAGAATAGGTCTATAATGTAATAAATAAACTATTAAAAACTAAAAATGGATTATTCTTAAAAGTTATTTAAAAAGACATATAAGTTCTACTGAAACTGTACACTAAAAATAAGGCTTAATCTACTCTTAAACAAGCTCATAGAAATCTTAAACAAGCTGAAATAAAATAAGCTGATAAGATAAGTTGAACTACCTGTACTAACAGTTTTAATGACAGTACTAACTTGGAGTTAGTACTGACTAGTGTTAGTTAGTTACTGCTACCTTTTGTGAATCCAAGAAAATGACAACTTAGCTAGTACTAACTTAGGAGGTTAGTATGGTATGTGTTAACGTTAATGATATGTTACCTAAAGTGAACTAGAAGTACTAAACTTAGAGTTGAGTACTGTTTGTGTGAAGATGAGTACTGTACACTAAAAAATGAAATAGCCGATATTACTTGTGGTATGATTAGTACTGCTTGTTCAAAACAGCCTTTAACTTTTCCAAAAATCATTTTTTTTTTTCAAACTTATTCAAAAACAGATTATCAAATAAACAAAGTAAAACATTATAAGCATTTCAATCCATAATAAGACTTAAATAAGCATGAATTTGTCTAAGCATTTATATATAAAACTTAAAACTTAACAGTGTTAAACATAATGAACTATTCAGTCTGATAAATAAATAAAGTTAAGAAAACAAAAGAGGATCTTACAACACACTTGCTCAAAAAAAACGGGGGCTAAATTCAACAATATTACAAGCTCTAACTTGTAGAAAATTCAATGTTAGTATAGAGTTACATAATGCCCATCCCAGAACGGCTTATCATCCATACAATAAGCTGTGGTAGATTGGAGAGTGATTGGTATGATTTTCTCTTTACTACTTAACTTTTTAGATTTACTTGATTAAGGCAGCTTATAAACAAGCTGTATTGAGAACTCTTTGAACACAAAACAATATGATTAACAAACTTAACACTGGTATTGTAAATTGACTTAAAAACTTCAAACTTGCATTAAAACTTGAAAGTGTTACAAAGCTGAAAGTAAAAAGCTGTAAGGACTGAAAATAAGCTAAGTTAAATTAAATATTAAAGACTAGTTTCTAACATAGATGTTATGATTGGGGTTTACAAGATCGCTCTTCTATATTATTGCGAAGTATTGGACTTCCATCTTGTGCTTCTTTGGAGAGTTTATAACCAAGTGTGCTTGTTGTAGTGAGGAGAATTCTAGAGCAAATCCCAGCCTTTGATTTATTTTGATATTCTTTGGAGACATATCTCAGCCATCGATGTGCTTTGGGAATGGAGTGGGATTGCCAACATGGACTTTATATAAAAGCTGGGGGGGGTAGAGTCGAGGGTGGATTGAAATGATTTGGTAGGGTGTTGAGTGATTTTGCAGGGGGTGAGTTATCGTGGGAGGAAAATTGGTTGATGGTTTGATATTGGCCGGGAAGGATTGGAAAGGGGTTATACATGTTGGGTTGTGTCAGAGAGAGGTGAGAGATGATTAATGGGAATGGTTTGGCTTTTGTACAGAAAAGCCCTCTACATCTTTCTTCTTGTATTCCTTTTTTCCCTCTTTTCTTTCTTTTATAAAATGGATAGTTTCCAACAATTTGGCATAATCAGCACCTTGTCGTTGTTTCCTTAATATAACTTAGGGGTTTGGCAATTTTGATAACACCCTCAAGCTTGGATTTTTTTATTTGCTTTTTCTTCTCGGAGTTGATTGACTTTGGATTGGGGCTTCGCCTTCACACACTTTTCCATCCGTGTCCGGTTTGACGCTTTTTGCTTCGGGTTTTTCGTTCTTTTTGTGAGATATCCGTTCACATGCATAATATACAAATGCCAAAAATAAAAATTACTATGTATTTTTTTGGTATGTTTTTATTCTTTTAAGTTCGTTTTAAATGGAAAATGGTTTGTGTAATTAAACACACATATCTCTCGTATTTGATGTTTGGACATTGGGTTTTTACATTATCTTCCATCTAAAATCTTATGAGTACAAACTTCGGATCTTTTCTTTAATATTACGAAAATCTTCAAGCTATGGCCTCTTATGTGATCTAAGAACCCTTATGATTGAGCGGTCTTGTCCTCATCTTTTAAGTCTTTAGCGATTATGACGAGTAATTTATTGGTACCCTCCAAAAACGCGTACTCAAGATGAAGTGGTAAGTATTTGAGCTCAAGCTCGGGGAGTTCATCACTAGAAGGTTCAACGATCTTAAGTTCCTTAAATTTTTGTTCTTCCAGAGGGAGGGTGGAAGATGGGTCAGAATTAAGCAATCTTTCAAGGGTGAGAAGGTCTTCTTTTGGATCGAAGTCGGCATCATTAATTCCCGGTAGAAAGTGTTTTGTGTAATTACAAGCTTTGATTTCTTCCAAAATGAAGTCACCTCCCACAAAAGGAGTGAGAGAGGGGGGAGAAGTAGAAAGGATTGGTTCCAAAGCTGGGGTGGGATTGCCACTCTTGGAAATGTTTGAAAATCCAAGTACTTCTTGAGCAAACTCCTCACAAGCTACGTCGATAACATCGACTCGGTTAACCGATTCAATAGTATTGTAAGAGAATGTCTTAGTATCACCAACTCTTTATATTTATGATTGGTCTTAATGTCGATTGCGGTACGTTTGTTTCACCGTGATGTAAATCAATCAATGTCGTGCAGTGCTTTAAGTAAGGGTCTCAACATAAATCAAAAGGAACCTGTGGCATAAGTAATATAATAATCAACGACTAACAATGTCGGACGCAAAGAAAATTGTTCCAACTTTTACGAAAACCTTCCTCGGCAATGCTGGTTGGAGTAGAATTTAGTTTGAACCGGTCATCCAAGTTCAATGTATCATTCGGGGTTTTGGTCAATCCGGAGAGATTTAGATTTTCATCCATAATGGAAAGAGGCATTTGGTGAGGCTTGTTGCACGAGATCGGGCCAAGGCTAAGCATTCATCCTTGCTCTAGAAAATACACCGTATAAAGAAATCTACCCCGGGTGTCTCAAGTTTTTTCGGCGAAAACTTTTTAAGTATAAACCGCTGCAGAGCAATTTTCATTCACCCGGTGTTTTTGATTAAGTCAATTATCTTATCTTTGTTATAAGTTGCTTTTAATCATTGTGTCAAATTTAGGGCATGTGTAGGAGTGCATATGAAAAGCTTAGCCGAGTGGAGATCACGAAAAAAAAAAATTTCCATAAATTTCAAAGCTAAAAGATCGTATTTTTCACGGAGCTTCTCCTTGATAATCCTTAAAGGATAAGGTATGGTCGATTTAGTCTTTAGAGCAACAACGGGCTCATCAATTTGAGTTTGGACCTCCGGAGGTTGGATGTTTTCGGTTCTTGGTTGCACCGTATCCTTTGTCACCTCAGGTTCGTGTTCCACCACCTTAGGAAGAGAAGAAGGCGGAGGTGCAACTTGAGGCCCATAATAAGAAACTCCACTTCGGGTGGTGATGGCTTTCATATCACCTCTCGGGTTAGCAACAGTGTTGCTAGGAAGAGAACCCGAGCCCAAAGTTGAGGCGGTATTGGTATTCATGAATTTGGTAAGCATGTCTGTTAAATTGGTCATTTGGTTTTGCATGTTTTTCATAACCGCATCATTAGCTTTGATGTAGTGTTAAAAGTCATCCTTTGACACACCTTGTGTTTGAGGAGACGGAGCTTGGTAAGCCAGGGGTTGATAAATTGGACTTTGGTTGTAATTATTTCCCCAGTTTTGATTGTAACGGTTTTGATTATTTCTTTGATTGTTTTGAACGGGAGGAAAACCGGGAGGTCGAATTTGATTTGCAATCATCGGGGGACGGTAACCGGTATTTCCTTGGTTGTATTTAAGTGCGGCGGCTTGTGAAACGTATTCTTAAATATTGTCACGATAAACGTTGCCATCGGTGGCGGGACAATTACGGTAAGAATGAGCACCACCGCAAGTTACATAAATTTCCTCGACCGCTTTTACGGTAGCGAGAGCTTGGGATTGGTTTTTATTATCGAGAAGCAAGGCTTTCACCATCTCTTTAAGTTCGGCAACATCGGGTGAAATCTTTAAGTTCGGCAACATCGGGTGAAACACCGGGGGTAGAAGAGCTCGTACTCACTTTGGAAACAATCGCTTTGCTTCGTGAATAACGAACTTTGGATTTGCTCTCGATGATGGCTAAGCAATCTCGAGGCATTTTGTCCAAAAAATTACCACCCGCGACGGAATTCAACGAATCTTGATCATTAGAGTTCAAAGCATTGTAGAAAGTATCGAGTTGATGTAATTCCGAGAAACCATGATGTGGGCATGCACGAAGGAGATCCTTGAATCAGTCCCATGCCTCACTAAAAGATTCATCAAAACGTTGTCGGAAATTGGTGATTTCATTTCGAAGGTTGGTTGTTTTGGAGGGAGGGAAAAATTGGTTGATAAACTTTGAAACAAGATCATCCCAAGTAAGAATCGATCGAGAGGGTTCTTTTTAGAGCCAAATCCGGGCGGCCCCCTCGAGGGAAAAAGGAAAAAGCATAAGCTTAATAGACGTATTCAGAACGTTTAGGAACTTCAACGTAGAAGTGATCTTGTTGAAATATCAAATGTGAGCATGAGGATCTTCTTTATCAAGTTCGCAAAATGGTTTATTTTGCACAAGAGTGAGCAAACCATGTTTAAGCTCAAAGTTGTCCGCGATGATCGCAGGAACAACGATTGCATCCTCGTAACGCTCGGTGGGTGCCTGGAGCAATCGCGCCATAGTACGTTGATCGGCCATCGTAACTACGGGAGGAGCTTGATTTTCAATAGGTTCTTCAAGATTAAATGGTTCAATATTCGGTGGGACTTATTGTTGAGGACGGTTATGGCTTTGAGAACGAGTGCGCATGCACTAATTATGAATAAAACGCAATATTTTTGGTAATCGGAAGTTAAACGTCCACGGTAGCTCTTTAAATTACGCATAAGAGAGCGGAAGGAATTAGCACGCCGAAGCGATTTAAAAGCGTTCTTCCTTTTTGGGCGATGTTTCTTGGATCAAGCCCTCCTTATACCCCCCTTATAGTTTGTAATTCAAAGGTGAGCCAATTATAACGATTGACAACACGATTTGTTTTGTTGGTTTTTTCAATTTTTTTGGTATTGCAAATACTTTAGGAAAAGTATTTATAATGATTTTTCTACTTTTATATAATGAAAAAGAAAATCAAGAAAAGAAAATATTTTTGTATTTTTGTATTTTATATATTCACAAAATAAGCAATAAACTTCACGAGGAAGGTTCTTCAAACACTAGTCTTCAAACATACACAATATTCGTTTCACAACCTCCCCGGCAGCGGCGCCAAAAATTGATTCACTTTAAAATAATTCCTTTTAGTATAAGTAAATATATATATAATAAATATAAATATATAATAATAAGGATTATCCTTAAAAAATCAATGATAAGAATTCCAAGAGGCTTTTAGAAGGGAAATTACTTTTACCCAAAGCAAAATCCTAAAAACTTTCCCGGGTAGTGTCCTAACGAGGTGCGAATTTGAAAATAGAGGAAACGTTTATTAAACAATGCTTGAATATCACAAATTTGATTAGGTTTTTTATTTCTATAACTAAAATGCTAAAACAAGTAAAGGTACACTAAAAACGATAAGCAATTAAAGCTGAAACACTAAAAATGATAACGGGATTTAAATCCCGTTCTTTTAAAAAACAAATTCTAAAATTTTAACCTTACAAATGAAAATTTAATTTTTATAAGTCCTAAATAATAAAAGAAAATTTTAAAAAAAAAGAATTAGATTTTTTTGACTTTTATTTTATTTTTTATGAATTAAAAACAATTTTTATCTAAATTAAATATTAAATATACTAAACTGGTTATGAAAATTCTTAAAAAATTATGAAAAGTACTTTGAAGAATGCTAAATCTAAGAAAAATAAATTGGGTCACCCAGCTTATCTAAATAAGCTGGA
>BQNB010085927.1:0-28331 GCA_026074375.1 Tanacetum coccineum
TAAGCTGGGGATGATTTAAGCTATAGTGACAGTTTTAATAAGGAAACAGAAAAAAAGGGAACTTTAAGCCCTAAATAAGCTAAGCTAAAGGGGGAAATAAGCTATGAGATTTTGGGGAATTAAAGGGCTACTAATAAGCTATAAATAAAAGCTAAAAGATCCTAAGGTCTAGTGTAAAATAAGCTAGATAAAAGGGCTGAACTATGGTGCTCAGCACCAGGGGAGGGCAACACAGTAAGCTTAAGGGCTTTTTGGGCTTATGAAATAAGCTCTTATGAGCTTTTTAGCTAAATCCAAGTACAAACAGATAACAAGGGTTGGTCACTGAGCTTATTTTCAAAGTTTGAGAGCTTAGGGCTTAGTTAAAGCTGCTGATAATGGGGCTTAAACTTGACTGTTTTCAAAGAAATGATGCATACATACACACTTGACTTGGGCTTATGGTTATATGACAGAAATAAGGGGTGGGTCAATGGCTAGAAACAACACAACAAGCACAACAATGGTGTGCTTAAGCTGCATAAGCAGCTTGAGTGGTTTAACTTACTTTTGCTTATTGGAAATTTGACAGAATACAAAAAACATTTAAAAACTTATTTTAAAACTAAAATTGGTGATTAAGGTGGCTTAATATACCCCACACACTCAGCCAAAGTTGGCTGAGTGCACTTGACCAATGATAAACCCAAAATGATCCATTTTAAGGCTAAACCAAACACTCCCTTAATTTCTCAATTCGGGTTTTTAGCCCTTTTTAGTGAAGAATAGACTTAAAGATTTGATTTCAAGCACACTTTAACAACTTTCATACAATTTTAAACAGGTTTAAATGGATAACATTAAACTTTAAATTTTGACAATGGGAATTTCACAAGCACTTTTTAACTTTTATTAAAACTGAAAAATGTTACAACATAAAACTTTCAAATGAACTGAATTACACTTAAATGATTAAAAGAAAGACTTTGAATTAAAATTAAACTAAAAACATAAAAAAATGGTGTCTTTTGCTTCGGCTTGGTCTTGGCTCTTTTATACAAGCTCTCAGCCTTCTTGGCTCATGGGTTGTGTTAGCTGTGAGAGTACAAAGTTGCTTACTCAATCCTAGCCTTCCATTCCTTTCTCTACATCTCAGCCATTGAAGGGGGTGCTCGGGTTGTGTGATTGTGCCAGGGGAGAGGGTTATAGGGGCAATGGGGAGGTGGGAATGGGTAGGGTTGAGCTGGTGGTGGTACTTGGGAGGTGGTTTGGGAGTAGAAACCATGGGGGTGAGCGGTTTGGGTTTTGGCGGTAAAGTGGGGAGGGTACGGGGTGGTTGCAGGTTTTAAAAGTAAACCTTGGGGAAGAGGCAAAACTGGCCCCTCTTCTTTTCTTCTCTTTTCATTTTATTTTTAAGCTTTTTCAGTTATAACAAAGGTTTGGAAAGTGACGCATTTGGTCCTTGTTGTTTTTATAACTAAAAGAGTTAAAAGGTTTTGGGTTATTGCAATAATGGTCCCTGCTGTTTTATAACTAAAAGAGTTAAAAGTGGTTTGGAAAATTGCAAAACAGCCCCTCTTTTAGTTTAAACCATTTTTCTTTTATAAAAACTTTCAAAATTGGCAAGTTTAGCCCCTAAAGTTTTATAAAAAGAATTGTGGGCTTTTGTTGGGCTTGGGTTTTGTGTTGGGCTTTTGGGCTTGTATTGGGCCCAATTGAGTGTGTCTGGGCCCAATAAGGTTTAGGCTTATGTTATTGGGCTTTTTAAGGCCCAATAAGGTACAGGTTTGGTTATTGGGCTTTTTCAAGCCCAATAAGGTTATGAAGTGGGTTTTGTGTGTACAATGGCTGAGATTGGCTGTAACTGGGCTAGGATTGGGCCTTCAAAGTCTTCACAGTCTTTGTCAATTGCACACAAATGGGCTGTTGAAAATTGCACACACATGGCTTGTTGAAATTATTGAGGGCCCTTTGGTGTCTTCACTGTCTTCATAAATTATACTATTGGGCTTCCCGGCCATACAGTGGAGTTAGATTACATTCAATAGTTTTCTTCTGTTCCGCTCCGTTTGATGCTGGATTCCATTAATATTGACTCTGATCTTGGCCATTTTTGGACTGTGGCCTGATTTTGAACAATATTTTCATTCCATGCTCAGTTTTGGTCATTTTGCTTGGTTTTCTGTCTTTTTGTATGATATCCACTTCCATGACAATACAAATGCAAAACAAACATATATTTGGCAGTTTTTGTCTGTTTTTGGTCATTTAAGCTCGTTTTTAGAGGTAAAAGATATGTGTAATTAAGCACTTATCATAGACCAATAGAATGAGTAATAGTTTGAAACCTTAGTGTATTCTCGTATTAATTTATATGTGTCAACCTTCGACTAGAAAGAAAATACCAATAAATTCCTTGACGTTAACAAAGTCACGAATCGCGATTGTAGTTGAATGGTGTGAACGCTTTTTGACATTCAACGATAATCTTGGAGCCACTGTTTTGTGTTGACTGTTTGTGCAGGTCGCTACCCCTAAGGGTTTAGACACCGTTTTGACCCATTAAACATTGTCGTTTTAAAAACTCATTGCACAGACTTCTGTAGGCATCACGTATCTAGAACCATCACGGTATTTTAGTTTTTCTTTGAACGTCAATCGAGTTCTAAAAATAATTTCCAATACTTAAGAAATATCATTCTTTTAGACAATAAAATTTGTTTAAGGCTTTTTTTCATTATCTTTCGACATCATCTACTTCGGTTATTTACTTTGAGGCGTTTAGAGACCAACAGTGAGTTGACCGATCTAACTATTTAAAGCTTCACCTGGCCTAGTTTCCAAAAGTCTGACTTCGTAATTTATGGAATATTATTAGAGCGTGATTGACTAGTATAAGTTGACAGTTTGATAAAATAATATTTTTTGAAAAAAAAATATCTTCCATGATTTAATCTTATTGCACACAAGCACTATTAGGGATGAATCATATTGGCATATTAGCTTAAATATGTATTATTATCACTTAGGTTGCGGATAAAGTTTTTTCTTGTTTTGCGTGCATCATTTTTTGTGCCTACACTTATTTGATACTATCTTGCTATTACTTTGAGGTGAGTTTATAGCCTCACGTTTTACTCATTTTACATATACTTTATAACTTTTAGGGTGAGAATACATGCGCATTTACCCAAATCGTTACATTCTTGTTTTCATAACTGATTAAACGTTTTCTTGTACGTTTAACAAACTCATTTACATGATCGATTAACAATACTCATTTACATGAATGTTTAACAAAACTCATTTACATGAATCGATTACAAACTCGTTTCACAATGACTCATTACATATATAGAATGAATTTACACTCGCAAGCGCTTTAATTAGTCGGATGTAAGTACATACTTTACCTTTTGAAACTGATTTTAGATTGCCTAAGTTGAATGAATGTTAATTACTGCTGGTAGCGCGAGTATTAATAAAATAGATCTTTTTGGTGGGTGTGACCTACACTCGTTTTTTCGGGTGATCTAACTCTATTACTAGTTCGAGACCAAACTATAAAATGTTATTCACATGTCGGAGAATTGGAACTATATACAAGTAAACATCTTATTGTGCCTGAATAAAGTGCCAGATTAATGTCTGGCTTAGACATCATCAGCACCTTAGGGTATTGAACTTACCTTTCTCGTGTATTATGCCCTTTACATTATTCATACTTGGAAATCTTGCGAGTCCAACACAACATTACAATCTTTTGTGACTATTTAAGGATTGAATTGGTCATGCATACTTTACAATATCTCGATTTTTACATCTTTAAAAAACCCATTTTTGCTCCGTGGATTGTGGTTTATACGCATTTTTAAAGATTACTTTTTTATATTTAGTTTATGCGTTGCAAGTCTTGTATGGGCGGGACTTGTAACACAGTTAAAATTTATATATATATATATATTATATATATATATATATATATATATATATTATTTATTCATGTTGATTCAAATTTTATGTTCTATAAACCTATGAACTCACCAACTTTAAGCATGTATTTTCTCAGGTGAACAAGCTACTTGACTTAACTGATGTGCATTAGAGTCTAAACTTTACAAGATTACTTTTTAAATGACACATTTAGAAGTCGTTCTCTCATGTCTTGTGCAATGGTATTATGAAGTAACGCTCCCGGAACATCCTTTCTGCTACGACCTATTTTGGGGGTGTTACATTTGCTTTTGAATATAATAAGCTGGCGAAGAAATCTAGATAATCTCCATCTTAAGCAAGCTCATTTTCTCCTGTGATTACTAAAACAAACTAACAGCTTAAAATGCTCAAAAAGAAATATACAAGAAATACAAACCTAACTCACTTTTGTAGGAATCACGGTTGCATTTAGCATATGAAACAAGCCTTTTAAACCACTTGGTGGCCCAAGTGGACGAGTGAAGTCTCGTGAGGGTTTCCAGAGAACATACCCACAAAGTTCATTTAGATATACAAGGTTTAGCAATGCGTTAAAACTTTATTTTAAGGTTTTGCAGAAAGAGGTTACGGCGTAACTCTGATGATTACGCCGTATAATGTGGTATTTTAAATTTTTAGTTTATAAGTTTATGTCTGTTTACCATAATAAGGGTTACATTGAATTGACTAGGTTTTGGACGTAACTTTTAATGTTACCCGTAAACTGCTGCTAAATCAGCCCAAGCTACCACACAATTTCAGGTCGAGTCAGGTCTCGAAATATTACCTCAAAACTGTTGGCAACCTGTCAAAACAAAGTAGAACATGCAAACCCATAATTGAGGAGAAATGAAGTTTATTGATAAAGACGGTTGTCTACCGGCACATGCTCTTTCTGTTTATTAACGAGTCTTTATGTTAGACTTCAAACCAACATCTACGTTGCATGTCCTTTAATCCCAATCAATAAAACTCTTGATCAGGCTTGTTTCTTACACTTAATCAACGGCAACCTTTGGTTGAATCACTTTTTTTTTTTGATAAGGATGATGGATTCCATTGGACTTATCCTTCATTACTAGAATTTTTAAAATGGGTCCCATTGTATTGTGGGCTTTCTGGGGGGCCCCTTACTGTTAAACCTTAACAATCTTTTTTCGGCATGGGGACATATTGAATATTGTTTTTGTCATCTTGATTTTAATACCAAATAACTCCATTAACCGGTCATCTGCATCCCTACATGTTGTTTGACAACGCGTTGTCTTAATAGAACTTCGGCGCAACCATTTTCCCTTAAATTCCTTGATGTTTTCAGAATGGATGAAATCAATTAAGAACTAATTGATCCCGCGTTAAACACATGGAAATTTTAGCAAACCACACCATATTGTTACCGATGTAATACAAGTCATGTTTCTGTGTATACAAGTTCATGTTTCATGATAGAGTTATAAGCTTTTCAAGACATAATGTTGAAAGGAGATTGTAGCTCAATGTAAGGATCAAAGTTTACAAACACTATTTTGCAAGTTATTTGAAGGTTATATAGGCTATGGAGATGGATTCTATTGCTATTGCTTAAAAACTTAGGTTTAACAGGAAATTTAGTTGCCTCGTTGGTCAAGTCCCTAAAATCCAGGTTATCCCATACGTCATCCATCTCGAGAAAGTCATCCACACTGATGCTTGAATTATTGTTGGGAATATAGAACATTTCACCATAATCATCATTAAGTCTAGCTGACCCTGGGGGTGAAAGGAACATTGTATCATGATTTTCCAAGTTAAGCAATAAATTATTATCGTTGGGGAAAATTCCTAAATCATCATCACTTAAAAGAAACTCTTCTAGGTCTATAGGCTCATCAAACTCGTTGGTTTCTGACAAATTATTTATAACACAAACAGGTGAAATTACGGTTGGGGATTCTCTTTCACTGATGTCGAAAGTAATTTGTTCAGTCCCTACTTCTAAAGATATCTGTTTACTGAAAACATCAATCTTGGTGTAAGCAGTAGCAAGCATAGTTCTCCCTAGGATTATTGGGACTTTATCATCCTCAATTATATCAAGAATGATGAAATCGACAAGAAATATAAATTTATTAATTTTTACCAGCACATTTTCAACTATTCCCTTCGGCAATTGCGTGGATCTTTCAGCCATTTCTATAACCATATTGATTGGTTTAGGATTCCCAAGTCCCAGCCGTTTAAATAAGGAAAAAGGCATAATATTGATGCTTGCCCCCAGATCGGCTAATGCGTTGCTTACGGTGGTGGTGCCAATAGCGCAAGGTAGAATGAAGCTTCTTGGGTCTTTTTCTTTAGGTGGAAGTTCATTTTGAAGGATAGCAGAGCATCGAGCGTTTAATTTAACCATAGATACTTCCTCGATTTGTATTTCATGAGATACTAGTTTTTGTAGATGCTGGGTATGTTTTGTATTTACTAATGTGGTATGGATTGATTCCCCCTCACTGTTTTCTTTAAGAATGCGTCTTTTTACCTTTTCTGTAAAAGTCTCAACCTTTAAACTAGGTTTTTTGCTAGCAGGTTCAAGTTTAATGACACATTCTTGGTTAGTGAGATTATGTGTAGAGATTAATTAAACGAGGTGATTTACATTTTCCTCAAGTCTCTTTATTGAAGAATCATGATTTTTGAGGTTTATTTCAGTATTTATCATGAATTTCTTCATCCATTCATTCAGAACATCTTGTCTCTTGCCAGATTCCTTTAGATAGTGTTCAAATGTGTCCTTGAGGTTAGTTGGGTGAATGTTTGATTAAGGAGTCGTAACTGATCTCACTAGTCCTTATACTTTTGATTTCTTCATGGGGGCTTTTCATTTCTCTGTTCGTATTAATTTTACGAACATCTACTCTGAGATCATCCATTTCATGGTTTAGGGCTTTGAGTTTTTCGGTAATAATACCGAATGGAGTTGGAGTATTTTTTTCTCTTTCCTTATTGTGCCATTTATGGGAGTGATCAGCCAATTCTTGAATTGATTTCAACGCCTCTGAAGCTGTAAGCCCAGGAATAAGACCATTAGAATCAACAATTCGTCGAGTCTGACCCTTTAGCCCGTTATAAAAGGTATTTACTTTTTGATGATCGTTAAGATCATAAAATGGGCATTTAAAGAGGAGGTCGTTATATCTTTCCCAAGTGTGAAATAATGATTCTCTATCTTCCTGCTTAAAATTACGAATTTCTCTTAATTGTTCAAGTATCATAGCAGGTGGACAAAATCTTCGAATGAAGCCTTGTTTTAATTCCTCCCAATTCTTTACATGTTCAGGAAATGTTCTGTCGAACCATCTTTTGGCTACCCCAACTAGGGTTAGAGGGAATACCCGTAAGAGAGCGAAATCATTTGTGTTGAACAAACTAGCAACTTCGAGTACCTTTCCGATATGCTCGATTGCATTCTCAGTTGAGCATCCTGAGAAGGTAGTTTTATGTAACTCTCTTAAAAATTGTCCTTTGATTTCAAATGTAACATCCTAGGGATTGCTTATTCTTCTACGGGTGTTGTTAAGATTAAGAGTAAGATATTGTTCAAGTGTGAGGGTTTTGATGTCTATTTCTCCAACATCTTTAGATTCTGATTCGGATAACTCAGATTCATAAAAAGTATAGATGTTGTGAATTGGAGCCGGCGAAGTGTCTCTTCTGGCTCGAAACTGTCTTTCAGGATTGGCAAACAGAGTAGCCATCCTAGAGTTACTACTTCTAGTTCTCATGAAGAAAGGAATTTAAAACTAATATGTTAGCTCTCCGGCAACGGCGCCAAAAACTTGATGCGTATTTTATTTTAAAATATATTTTATTCTAGTTTTAAATTTATAAAACTCGATTCACCTGACAAACGCACTCTCGGGCAGAGAACCCGATCGTGAGCAGTGTAGAGATGGTAAATCTGAGGTCGTCCCAAGAGCTAAGTGTCAATTAGTTTTAATTTGAATTGTCACGTTTTGAAAATGGTTTGAGATTGATTTTGAAAATAACAAGAAAGTAAAAATGAGAAAAGTAAAAGAGATAGAGGTTATCAGGGAGAGAAGCGTGCTAGCCTATCCATTTCATTACTAATGTTATAACTATGTTTTCATGTGCAATGCTACACCATGTCTTCATTAGTGGTTTCTAAAGTCGACAGACCTGAATAGATATCTTTAGTCTGTTTTATAATTCTTGTGATCCCAAATCCCCCAAAAGTCACGAAGGTAGGACAACCAGGTCATAGTGATTAATCCTAACTATCCCAAGAAGTAGTATAATAATCTATATAGATTATTGACCCTCTCTGAAAGAGAACCTGTGCTTTTTAAGTATATTAAGTGATAGAGGCGATAATAGGGTTAGTTCCTACACTAGGGTTAAAATGATCATCCTTCCCTAGTACCCTGCTAATCCCATGTTCAAGTGGTAATCTAAGAACATGATTAACATGATCTAAACCACCATAATACTACCAAAACCTAGGGTTACATGATAGTTAAAGGATATCCAACGAAACCATAATCTAACAGGAAACAAATATTATAACGATAACAGATTCATGATTAGGCTAGCACTTGAAGTGCTTAGCCACTCATAGCAACAACAAAGCAAGAATTAATAAAGATAATCATGGATAGAAAACTCATAATTCTTACAAAAGTTGTTTATGAATGATTAAATATAAAAGTAAGTTAAGCGTGATCTCCCTTGGACTTCTGGTGGAATTCTTCGAGCTATGGAGGCCTTGATCACCCCTTAGATATGTGGTAGAATGGTTGATGATAAAGTGGCTGAATGAGGCATCTATTTATAGATTTCGAATATGTTACGACGTAACCTTTTAGAGGTTTACGCCATAAACTGTTGACGTGCACTTTCCATCTTATAGGCTTAATGGATGTTACAGCGTAATCAAGTGTCCATGTTACGCCGTAATGCTGACTCAGATGACTTATCCTTCCATAATTATAATGTTACGGTGTAAATCTTACGTATGGTTACGTCGTAATCTTGCTGGATGACGTGTCTTGCCTTGAATATATTACGGCGAAACACTATCGTAGGGGTTACGCCGTAAAGTCTCGTAAGAATCCGTGTTTTCTTCATTTTTATGTCCTTTTCCCGTGTTTCTTGTCACATACTTGCATTTTACCTGAAAATAATGAAATAACCGTAAAAGTATCAAATTCAAGTATTTATAAGACATTTGCAAGTATTTTTAGGGGAAAATTGACACTAAAAATTATCAAATATTTGATGTTATCATAGGTCAAAACCAGTCACTTCACATTCTACACCCAAAAGCGAGCAAAAACAAAAAAAGAATGCAAATGTTATTACACGAGGCATGTATAAAATTCAAAAACAAGAATCACACACGCGAGATTCTAAAACTAACATGACTATTTCTAATTCCACGGGAGTAGGGAGTTCTAATAGTGTTGGAAGGCCAAAGTCTAAGGACACTAAATTGAAGAATAGAGCCTTGAAGAATACTAATGCTAAGGCTCATCTGCCTATGTTCAAAAGACGCCAAGTAGTGTTAGGATAGATTCTAATAAGTGTGAAACAATGAATTCGAATGAATGCCAATCGAACGCAAGTGTATTAAATACTAGGACTATAAATGTTGTTAATGACAGTTCAAATCTTGTTTGTGTTTCTTCTGGTAAAGATGTATTTTTGCTTTCTCATGAAAGATTTGTTGCTCGTTATGCGTTGTCTAAAGATTCTAGGGTAAAAAGAGCCTTATTCACTACTCTAAAATCAGTAAAATCTAGAAGTTTAGGAGTTCCCTCAGTAAGTGCGAAATCTAGATTTAGCATTGTTAAAACTACAACAACAACAAATAAGGTCTCTAGTGAATTATCACTATCCCTTAAATCTAGACAAAGTAGGACACTTAGCAATTACATGAAAAACAAAATAGAAACAAGTCGAAAGTAGCAAAAATGGTTTGAATACCAACCATGTTTTAATTGGACACCCAAAAGCAAAACTGCTCACTCACAATCTAGTGAAACAAAGAGTAGTACTCGTGTTTAATCTAAATCTAATACACCGGTTACCACTCAAAAATAGGTAGCTAAACTGTCCACTCTTCCTTCTGCATTTGTTTTATGTTATGCAGGTGATCTGGCTTGTTCTTTAGATTGTTGATAGCGGGTGCTCAAAGCATATGACTAGCAATCTTCAATTGCTAAGAAATTTCATTGAGAAATTCATGGGAACAATTCGCTTCGGGAATGATCACTTTGCAGCAATCACTGGATATGGAAACTATGTTCAAGGTAATCTTACGATATGTCATGTATACTATGTTGAAGGCCTCGGACATAACTTACTTTCGGTAGGACAATTTTGTAATGGAGATTTAGAAGTAGCCTTTCATTCAAACACTTGCTATGTTTGGAATTTAGAGGGTGATGATTTGCTTACCGGTTCTCGTGAATCTAATCTCTACACTATCTCCATTTCTGATTTGGCAGCTTCTTCTCCAGTGTGCTTAATGTCCAAAGCCACGTCAACAAAATCTTGGTTATGGCACCGTAGGCTTTCTTCTTTGAAATTGGGTATAATTAATCAACTCACGTCAAAGGATCTAGTTGATGGGCTTCTAAAAATTAAGTATGATAAAGATGACTTATGTTTAGCATGTGAGCAAGATAAAAGCAAGAAAACTTCCTTTCCATCAAAATTGGTTCCAAGCACAGAATCCAAACTTGAATTAATTCATATGGATTTGTGTGGGCCAATGAGGGTAGAAAGTATCAACGGAAAGAAATATATTCTAGTGATTGTCGATGATTATTCTCGATACACCTGGGTATACTTTCTTCATACCAAAGATGAGGCTCCAAATATGATCATCAATTTCATTAATCAAGTTTAACGGACTCTAAAGGCTCAAATTCTAAAGATCCGGACTGATAATGGAACTGATTTCAAAAAAAAGAAATTGCGGTTGTTTTATACAAAATTAGCTATTATACATCATACTTCAATAGCCCGAGTGCCTCAACAAAATGGTGTTGTTGAACGACGAAATCGGACACTATTCGAGGCTGTACGAACAATGTTTATTTTTTAAAAAACTCTAGAATTTCTTTGGGCCGAAGCCATTGCCACTGCTTGCTTTACTCTGAATCGCTCTCTTGTACACACTCGGTACAATAAGACTCCTTATGAGTTGATTCGAGGAAGAAAACCCAACGTTCAATACTTTCATGTGTTTTGATCTCTTTGTTATCTAACAAATGATCGTGATGAATCTTGGGAAAATGAAACCGAAGGATAACATTCGTATCTTTATTCGATATTCTGAGTCATCAAGAGGATTTCATATCTACAACCGTCGAACCAAAAAGATTATGGAAACGATCGATGTCAAATTTAAGGAACTCACAACTATGGCTTATGAATGCAACAATTTAGGACCCGGTCTAAACTGCTTGAATTTTCAAGATTCACCAGAAGAACTGAATGAAATACCATCACAACAAGAATTAGATAACTTGTTTGGTCCTCTGTATGAAAAATACTTTGCGCTGAATACTTCCAAAGTCTTAAATAATTCCGCTGCAAATACTCTTGATGTTGAAGATACTCTATCACCGTCTTCAATCATTGTTGAAGATGGTGATGCTCCACAAATAGTAACTTCTTCAGAAGAACCCACAACACAAGAATCGTCAACTCTAGTCTTGGAAATTCATTCTGTTGAACAACTTTAAGAAGACGTTGTAGAACTTGATGGGAATACAATCATGCATACTTTTGAAACACCTGAGTTCGAAGAAGTAAAGTCATCTTCAAACTACCAAGACCCATCAGATATGCATGAGTTCCATAAAAAAACATTGCTACACGATAAGTGGACTAAGAATCATCCAATTGAACAAGTGATTGGTGACCCTTCAAAGCCAGTTTAAACAAGAAATAGACTCTGAACCGATGCAGAGTTGTGTATGTATGCACTCACAGTAAGTCTTACTGAACCCAAAAACATCAAGGAATTTACGCTTGATCATAGCTGGATCGAATCAATCCAAGATAAACTTAATCAGTTCAAACATCTAGATGTATGAGAACTTGTTCCATTACCTAAAGGTAGACATACAATCAAGCTAAAATGGCTTTGGTAAAACAAGATGGATGCTAAAAACACAGTTATTCAGAATAAATTTTTTCTCGTTGCAAAGGGTTATAGTCAACAAGAAGGAATAGATTTTGAGGAGTCATTTGCTCCAGTCGCACGACTAGAGGCTGTTCAAATGTTTGTGGCTTACGCGGCTCATAAGAACTTTACAATATACCAGATGGATGTAAATACTACATTCCTAAATGGTCCATTGAAAGAAGAAGTTTTTGTAAGTTAGCCCGATGGATTTGTAGATCTAGACTTTTCGTCTCAAGAAAGCTCTGTATGGTCTCAAACAAGCTCGTCGAGCATGGTATGACAAGCTTTCTTCCTTCTTGATTGAACACCATTTCACAAAAGGTATTGTTGATCCAATACTGTTTACACGAAGATACGCGGATGACATTTTATTAGTTCAAATATATGTCGATGACATTATTTTTGGCTCCATAAATCTAGTTTTTTCAAAGAGATTTGCAAAACTAATGAAAGATAATTTTGAAATGTCAATGATGGGTGAGATGAAGTTCTTTCTTGGACTTTAAATTCATCAATCACCCTGTGGAATCTTCATAGCTAATCATAATACACTATGGAACTTCTTAGGAAACAAGGAATGGAAAAATGTGATACTACTACGACACCAATGGCTACTGCCAAAATCGATGCAGATTTACAGGGTACTCCAACTGATTAAACTAAATATCATAGTATGATTGGAGGACTCATGTATCTCACTGCAAATCGACTAGATATTGCATTTGCAACATTTGTATGTGCATGTTATCAGGCATGCCCAACTAAAAAACACCTTAAATAGGTCAAAATGATCTTTCGGTACCTTCGACAATCCATTAACAAGGGATTGTGGTACTAGAATGATTCTGGATTTGAGCTAATTGCGTATTCAGATGCAGAATTAGCAAGGTGCCTTGATGATTATAAAAGCACATCTGGAGGACTTTTGTTTCTGGGAGACAAGCTAGTCAGCTAGTCATTGAAAAAGCAGGATTGTACAACTATGTCAATTGCGGAATCCGAGTACGTATCTTTGTCAGCATGCTGCGCACAAGTCATTTGGATGCGAACGCAACTGCTTGATTATGGATATCACTAAAACAAGATTCCAATGTACTGTGACTCAAAAAGTGCAATTGCCATTTCCTGCAATCGGGTACAACATTCACGTGCAAAATACATTAACATCCGTTATCACTTTATCAAGGAGCATGTTGAACGAGGTACCATTGAACTTTACTTTGTCGGGACGAAATATCAACTTGCTGATCTATTTACTAAAGCCCTTCCATGAGAAATGTTTAAGTATTTAATTCACCGGATTGGTATGAGATGTATGAGTCCAACTGAGTTGGAACGTCTCGCAAGGTTATCTTCTTGAATGCAAGATCATACATCAAAAACTTTTGTAAATACATTTTTCAAAACAAAATAAAAAATGGAAAAATTCAAAAACAACAAAAATATTTTGTTTCTTTTTCAAAACATGAAAAACAAATAAAAATTAAAAATACAAAAACAAAAAAAAATAATTTAAATGATGCAAACACATATCTTCTTCATTTTAATCAGTCTCATGATATGATTTTCCTAAAAAGTGGTTCTTTAAAAGCAAAAATATATCATGAACTGGGGGGAGTAAATCATTCATTAAATGATCTTTCACTGCTAAAATATGTGTTTTGTAATCATAATTCATTCACAAAACGATGGTTTTTTCTTTAAAAATCATCAAATTTGGAAATTTCAAGTGTGAAAGAATAGCAAGAAGTAACAATCTCTTAAATAAGGTCTTTAATTAGATATTTATTCAAGGGGGAGTTATAAAAGTCTTGATTTCCAAAAACTTCTCAAAATATCCAAAACTGCAAAAAGTGACTATCTCTTGATAAGTTCTTTAATTAGATATCTTATTGAGTGAGCGTTATAAGTATTTCAGTCACTTCATCATCAGGAAATTAAAATGTGTTCTAAAAAGAAAAAATAACTTCTTTTTGAACAAAATTTTATTAAAAGGAAAGAAATTCAAATAGACATTTGTTCAAGGGGGAGTTTTAATTTTTTTAAGAAAAAAATGGGAACTTAACTGCAAAATATTTCAAAATGAGTGTTGTGCAAATAGGTGTAACTCAAAGAGGGAGTTATGGAAATTTTTTTAGCTTACGAAAGTAACTATAAGGACTAAAAATGTCAAAATGGAAAAGATAGTTTCGTACGGCTTATTAAGGTTTACGAAAGAAAGAGAAGGGACTGAAAATGTCAAATTCAAAAGAGAGTTTTATATTGACTAATAAGGCTTACAAAAGTAACTTGAGGGACTGAAAATTCCAAAATTGCAAAGTTATTTTCAGATGTATAAAAGGAACATGATTCATAGGTAACCTTTCACTTTCGTACACACACAACAAAGAGGTTTTGTAAATTCTTTGCATAAGACTTGAGCTTTCGTAACTTAGAAAACCACGATCCAAATCGTTTCATCAATTCTCAGTGATAGAAAAACGTAATAAACGTAATCTATTTTGATTTCTTTGTGCTTAATTGCTATTATTAAGTGTTTAATATAGGTTTCATATAGTTCTAGGGTTTCATTAAAATGAAAAGTGATTGAAATGTGAAATTAATTTAGGCAAAACATTGATACATATCACGGAACATGATTAGAATAAATTGATTACTGAAAATATCATTTGTGTATTAGATCATGAGGTTTCGTAACCTTGATAAGTTTCATAAACTTGAAATAATGCTTTCAGACATAAGAACAGTCTTAAACTATTGATAAAATGATAAAACAAGCTGAAACTAAACAAATACCTTAAGTTTATCATTTTTCCTTTGTTAATTATGTTTATGAAAGTAATATTTTCAGGTTTCGGTTTTGTATGGGCTTATAAAATGGATTCGGAAACAGTAATGGGCCAAACTGATTGGTTTCATAAATGATATTTTAGGCTAATTGATGGGTTTCATAAAAGAAAAATTGGGCTTTCAGTTTTGGTTTCGATAAACAATCTCAATGGGCTAAATTTTTTCGAATATTCAAAAAGGGCTTAATCGTTAAACAAAATGGCATTTTACGAAAACCAATAATAAATCTAGTTATAAAATCATGTTTTTATATTGATAAATGGGTCAAATGGTAAAGTCATGTCCGATGTCGGCCGTTTTCTACCCTGAACAGAATGAGGAGTGAGTGGCTTAGTGACCATCCAATTGTTGTTACATTAGTTTGGTTGTATAATCATATTTTTCAAAAATCTTTGGAAAACTTGTTTTTTTTTAATTTATCTTAATTTTCTATCCAAAAGCTAAAATTATTGTGTCTAAAAGTGGTACTCTTTTACTGAAAAGTCTTTTTTTGAGAATGTAAAGTTATACTCTTGGATTTCTTAAACATTAAATAGTTGTCACAAACTTGTGTTTTTGCCAAATTGGTATTTTCAAAATCAGAGTATATCTTTATTATCCTTGAAAGAGTATCAAATCACAAATGCTTTTTGGTGAGGAAACTCAAAAATAAAAAGAGAGATAAAATCCATATGCAAAAAAGCAAATCAAAGTATGCTCGAAAAAGAAATGCCAGAGCATACAAAATGAGATCAAAAGAAAAAGACGAATAAAGCGTATGACATGTGCCCGAAAAAGCAAGAATTGGCACATGAGAAAGAAAATGATCAGAATATGCTCAAAAAGAATTGCCAGAGCACATATAAAAAAGACATAGTGGAAAGAGACAAAAATGTCATCTAAATTTGAATTACATAAAGTTTATCTCATTTTACTAATCACTTCATGTCATCATATAGTATTCTACATGGCTCAACAAATCATTTTAGCTGCTCAACTCGTCCTAAAATTCCAAAGCATTAGGAGATGCAACAATTATGTTGTGCTTCAAAGTATCCCATGCTCACCAGAATGCAAAATTATGAGACAGATCTTACTTGATCATCCTTTAAGCTATGCTCTAACTGCTACTGCTGATGTACCAGTAGTATACATACAACAATTTTGGAAGATAGTCAGAAAGGTTCCTAACACCAAGGACACTATCATATTCAAGCTGGATACACAATAGATTGTATATATTGTTGATATGTTTCGTGACACTCTTAAGTTGTCGGTGGAAACTCTGGAAAATCCATTCATAGCACCAGTCAACATCTAGATTATTGAATCATTTTTGAAAAGGTTTGGTTATCAAGTAGTTGTTGACCAAGTAAGTCCCTTCTACACGAAGTTTCTTGCTCAACCATGGCAAACAATGTTAAAGGTGTTCAATCGCTGCTTAACCATGAGAACATCTGGGCATGATCAGACAAAGAATAACATACTTTAGTTGTTTCATGATGTGATCAACAGTACACATGTTGATTATGTTGCTCTTCTCTGGTGGGATTTCATGAATTGTGTATTCTAGAAGAAAGATTACATCTAGTATCCTCGATTCACCATGCTCATAATTGCTGACTTGATGAAGGAATATTCATCCATTTCTCCGAGACTTGAAGAAGATTATCATTCCATTAAGGATGATATTCCGTTGGTGAGTGCTTATACAATGAGGAATGTAAATGTTCGAGGGATACTGATTCAAGATGCATTATTGATTAATGAGATCCATAGCAGTGATGATTACAAGGAGTATGAGACGGTGTTTGTTAATGTAGCTATTCCAATGAATCCATCGAAACTGGTTGTTATTACCCAAGGAATGCATAGGACTACACCTAGAGCCATATGACATCTACCCTTACTACTGCTAGTCCTCAGGGGAAGAAAAAGAAGCAAAGTGCTGGAGAAACAAGTTCACCCAAAAAATCATTAAAAGTAACCATCAAACAAAAACCAAAGACTACTTCAATTCCACCTCCTAGTGATGACAGAGAGAGGGATAAAATTGCTGAAGCAACTCTTTTATGTCTTGCTCTACATAAAACTGCTATAGCTACTGAAGCATAAGAAAATGTTGCTAAAGTACAAGAAAAATTGGCGAAGGGGGAGATTGAAAAGATGGTTGAAGGAGAAGAAGATGATGAATCATACGTAAGTGTGTTTGCTGATTCTATGCTTAATGATGATGTTGATGATTCTGATACTAGGATACAACCTAGGAGTCATAAGGAAAACCCGAAAGTTGTTGAGGATGATGATGATTTGAATGCTATTAAAATGAAGGATGGTGAAAAGAAAGATGATAATGATGAGAAGGTTGATGATGCCGAGGAGAAAGACAATGATGATCAAACTGATCATGCATTGGTCGAACCTCAAGCAAAGGGTAGTATTATAACACCCCATGTTTTAGGGTCATTGACGTCGTCAATAAATTCACAATGTATCTTTTGTATTATACGCGTTTGCTTTTAAATCGTAAACGTTAAGCTAAATCGCGTAGGCTAAAAATTAGCGTTCAATGTAAACGGGCATCAAACAATTAAATGTTTACATCAAGCAAGTGTTAAGTAATTATTTTGATGATAATTATTAACTTTTTTCATTTTATTTTTATTGGTTGCGTAAATTGATTACGTTTCGCGATAAATTGCGTTTAGGCATTCTCGGAACCACCAAAGCTTTTATACGCTTCAACAAATACCCACTTTTATACCCACTGCCCAAAAATTACAAAAATACATCATATATATGTTACCATGGCCGGATATAGGTGGAAGTATACAAGAAATATCTCAAAACTTGCAACTTGCATTGTACATACAACATCTAATTAAACCATGAGACTTTTACAAGTAAGGACCTTACCTTGACCAAAGAATTTCCTATTTACTTGTCTCAAAGACTTCCTATACACCTTTTTGACTAGTCTTGTATGCATATAAGTCTTGTATACTAGTAAGATAACTCATACACTTCAACACTTAACAAAAAAATCAAAATTTCTCTCCTCTTTTGCCTTATAAACCCACGGCAAACAAACCCCCTTTCATATAATTCATAGCTTGATTTTCCAAGACCATACACACATACCTATATCATATCTAAGATGTCTTAAGCTGTTTGCAAGGGTTGGTTAAAGGTTTACAAGTGTTGAAGCAAGTATTGCAAGATTAGGGTTTTCTTGGAAAACTAGGGTTTTCAAGTGTGCAAGCTTTGGTTTTTCTTCTAAACAAGGGTTTAGATCATATTTTCCATCATCATACATCTTATTAAGGTTATCTAAAACCCTTTATGTCATTACATTTATCATTTTATGCATATGTTAGTTTTATATAGCAAAATCACCATTAGGACACTTTTGAACATGTAAAAAGGATTTTTACTTGTGATTATGGATTTGTACACTTTTACATGATATATGTTTGTTGGTAATATCCATGATAAAATGGTATTAACAAGTGTTGTGCACCATTTGAAATTAAAGTAAAAAAGTGTATATACAAATTAGGGTTTTTAAAGTTTACTTAATAAGTTACAAGTAATAGTGTTGTAAATGACTTGTTAAGAACTTGTGATCTTGAACATTTGGACAAATAATGGACTTAGGGACCCTAGGAATGTAATGCATGTGATAATGAGTGGTGTAATGGATTTGTTACAAGATGGTTAAGCTAAAAAGTACAAAATCAAGTTTAAAACATGTTTTTAACACAAACCTCCAAACTTTCTGTTTTGGTTCGAAAAATAAGGTATACTTTTTATATTTTTATAAAATAGTAAGTCTCATGACGATTCTAAAAAGGTAAGAAACTCGAAAAACGGATTAATAACGAAAAAGATGCGTAATTTACAAGTTATACATTAATTAAACGCGTTATAATTTTTTTTTATAAAAACAATTTATAAAATACTACTGATATGTAAGGTTTATTATTTTTCTCAGATCACACATATTTTTAGGATTCCAAAATGATAAGAATCGTAATTTTTCAATTTATAACGAAGGAGTTATGAATTACGCGAGTTTATATACTTAAATGTATAAAAATACTTTTATAAAAACAATTTTATAAAAGTTACTGTTCATCTCAGATTTATACATTTTGAAAACATCATTAATATGATAGAACTTTTAATAACAAAGACGTGCTCGAAAGAATCGCTAAAAACGGAGCTATAACGAATAAAATACGACATTTACGGGTTTTACGACAACTAAAACTATAAAAATAACTTTATAACTGGTGTGAACAGTAAAAAGTACTGTTCACCAGTAGGTCAAAAATATGAAAATGTAATATTTTGATAACTCGTCTTAATACGAAAGCGTGGACATAAGAAACGTAAGAAACGGGCTTAAAACGAAGAAATTGCGTCGTTTTTACTATCGAACTATTTATAAACGTTTTAACTTTATTAACACGATTTCACTAAAACAATTAGATGGTGATTAGCTATATAGAAATATACATGGTAGTAGTTAACCAATGTGATTAGTACTTATACGACCTATATTGGATTAGGTTGCATTCGATCATTTCCGTGACGCATTTTCTGTGATACACTTGATATTCGCTCACTCAAGGTGAGTTCATAGCCCCACGTTTTACATGATTTGTTTTATAAGTTTTTGGGGTGAGAAACATGCACTGTTTTATAATTGGACACAAGTGGATAAGTTTTACATTATGATTACGTGTTGCCTAAGTAGCGATAACCCTAGTTGAGCCCATTATCATGAACTGTCAGTTACTGGATTGTAAGCGCGAATGTTATGAATAGATCTATTGGGATTGATGATCCGTCCAAATCAATACATGTAAATATATATAATATATAGATACGTATATGATAAGGATAGGCCAATAATAGTATAGTAGTATTTCCGTCGGGTTTTTTTTTTTTGTTTTTTTTTTTTTTTTTTGTGGTTTTTTTGTTTTTTTAAGAAATTCACTTTTAACGCAAAGTGATACACTAAAACTCCGGGTCGTTTATTCCCCAACGAAGTGCAAATTGAAAATCAGAAACGTTCGTGATCGCGCGTTTTGAATGAGTAAAAAATGATTTTTACTTGGTAATCTATTTCTAATGATAATAAGAAAGTAAGATCAATTAAAACCTAAAAATAAAAGCTATTAATGAATTAATCCTAAAACGTAGACGTAAAAACGTGACTTAAAAAAAATCCTAAATTATAAAAAAATAAGACGTAAGATGATTTTTCTACTAATTCTAATCTAAAATGACTAAAAAGGAAGAATAAAGACAATTAGACTTAAAACGGAGGTGGTTTGAGTTAAAAACGTGAAGTAACGAGAACGGGAACAAATCCCGTTCTTTAAAAAAATGAACTTTTACAAAAATGACCCTACGAGTGAAATTCTATTTTTCCTAGAAGCTAAGTGACAAAATAAAATTTTCTAAAAAAGAAAAATATTTTTTTGATTTTTATTTTATTTATTATGATTTAAAAACAGTTTAAAAGATATTAAATGATAAAAAAAACTAAACAATTTTATAAAAAATCTAAAAAATTACAGAAAGTAGCATAAGGCTAAGTATGCTAGGAAAAATAAAATCTAGGTAACAGCTAATCTAAATAAGCTGCAATAAGCCAAACGGGCTTAAGAGCTTATGGGCCTGAAATGTGTACAAAACAATAACCTCTGCCCCTTAGGACAGAAAAGTCCCAAGGAAGTTAGATGGTTATGTGTGATGTGAGTGAGTGTTGGTTACAAAGGGGGAGGGTCATTGTTTTTTTTTTATTTTTCGACCGCCCATGCCTTATCTCTTAGAAAACATTTTAAAAAAAAAAATTCTTTTAAGAACTTATAAAGGATACAAAAATAAGTACTTTTAAAACTGACACTTTTTTAAGAAACTTAAAATTAAGCACAAAAATAAGCACTCTAAAGTAGGCAGATTCACTTTTTTTTATATTTATTTGAAACTGAATGACATAAGGCTATTTTCAATTGTAATAACAGATTATCAAAAGAGCTTTTTATTAAAACCTAACTTGAAACAGATTAATAACTACCCTAAATCTATTCATAAACCAAAAATCAAATCCTAACTTTAGCTATAACCCTCTGAAAATTGAACTTAAAACTGGCTACATTCCTATTGTGCTAACTGGTGCAGATGACATTTAAATGACAGAAACCTTAACTTTTGCAAATGCAGGCCTAAGAAAACCACTTTCAAAACTCTAATGACACTAAATTAAGTTTGAATGAATCACTAATAAAAACTAGAAATCATCTTAAGTAGATTTATGAAATAGAGACAAACAGATATTTAAACTTATGAAACCTGAACCTATGAAAATAAATTTTTATCTAAACCTAACTTATTAAACTTACTAAAACAGACTTAAGAGAGCTTTCTTACACCAAAGTGGTGAGATCAAATTGCCAGAATCAGATTTAACTGCAGGTTTCATTACTATTCCAAACACCCCTTTATAACTTCCCATAACGATTAAGCTTACAATTTTGAATTTTAAAGAAAATAAAAATTAAAGACCAGATAGTGCAAGTTAATAAACTATTCCTAATAAACTTATTTCAACATTCAATTTAACCAGAATCAAAAACCTATAATCAATGCTAAGAATTATGAGCATATGATAGATGTAAAGAGCAAGTATAGGAAATATAAGACCTAATGTATAAAAGCTGAAAACAGATAACTAATTATAAGTAATAAGCACTAATTGACAGATATTAACCCAAATAAGCAACAGATAAGGCAAAATAAGCAAGTAAGAAGCTAGAAATTAAAGACAAAAAAGGAAAGAAAACTTACAAGCTACCTTAGCTAAACAAAGGTAGAAATGCTCGAGGAGCTACTCTACTAGCTCTAGCTTATCCTATTGGATAAGCTAGTAAAAGTCCATAGAAGCTCATCCATTTTTTAGCTTCTCTTCCTTAAGCTCAAAAAGTCCATTAAGCATAGGTATAAAACTTAACTGATTTAAGGATTTAAATTGATAAAAAGATTAATTTGAGCTCAATTGTAAGCTTATAGACTTACAAGAGCTTATTGAAAACTTGCGTAAGTAGTAAGAGCTAATTTGGAGGCTTATAAATATCTATTCAAGTAAATGAAGAAGATTAAGAGCTTAAAAGTAAAAACACTTATGAAAACTAAAAATAAAATTTTATTAAAAACTTAAAAAGGATTACAATGCTTTTAAAATTGAAAGTTACAAGTAGCTAAAAATTAAACATAAACTAAAAACTACTCTAAAGTGTAAAAAAATGGAAAAAGAAGAAGGAGTATGTGTGTATGTGTGAAGGGCTATAAATAGCCAGCTGAGGAAGCTTCTTAGGAGCCAAAGTTTGTTAGACCTTCTCTCATCCTGTCCCTTGAATCTCCTCCAATCATTGGAATCCATTTTTCCATCGTTAGATCAAAATAGAGTTCACACACACCTTGTGCCAGTTCTGAGAGTGTCAGTAGAATAAATCCCACATTCCCTTGTGCTTCCTTGCCATAGCCTTGATCCGCACTTAATGGTTTTAGCCAATAGGAATGCTTGGATGACTTTTAACACTGCCAACGTGTACATGCTCCATTGAATTGTCTCTCTTGCCCCTCAATTGATAAAACCCCTTTGTTTTGGTCTGTGGGTAATTTTGGGAAGATGATGAATAGTATCATAAATCTTGGCGCCATTTTTTTTCTCTTTTAACTGAAATTGGGTAAACAGGTGAAATGTGTTTGGGGTAATGGCATAACTAGGCCTTGTGTTTGATTTAAGAAAAGGTGTAGTATTGTATAACTTTCAACTTTGGCAGTTTTGGTCCCTGGAATTATATAAAAGGGTAATGGGCTAGGGTTTTGGGCTTTTGATTTGGGTTTTGGATCCGGGTATGGTTTGTAAGGTTTTAAGGGACCCCATTTGGATTTAGGATGATGGTTAAACTTGGAGGAGGCTTGATAATGAAATATTTTGAGTTTTGGGGTCATTCATAGTGAGTTAACTTTGTTTTGCTAGGGTTTGACTTTCTTTGACTGAGGCTTGACCATAGTTGACTTTTCTTGGCTTCGGCTTTGAATCTTTGGCTTCTCTTGTGCTCTTCCGTTTCTCGTGTTCGTGTTTGCCCGTTTTTTGACGGTTTTCTTGTGATTTTTGATATATCCGTACCTGCACACATACAAACACAAACCAAGCATATTTTTGCCATTTTCACTGTGTTTTGGGCTTAATTGGGCCTTTTTAGGTGTTAACGGATATGTGTATTTTACACTTATCAAAATTCCCCAAACTAAACGATTGCGTGTCCTCACGCAATATTACATGCCTTATAACCAAATACCTCGAAACTTCCCCAAACTAAACCTTTGAAAAGTAGCAAAGATTTTTGTTGAGAGAGCTAAGAGATCACAAGCTATAAAACACCCGAATTCCCATTTTCAAATCTTTTTTCTCTTTTTATGATTTTTCTTGATAATTAACTACCTAACTACAACTTATTTGTGTTGACATAATGTATTGTTTTCATTACCTCATTGGTAACTTTAAGGATCATAGAACAAAAAGCACAATTAAGTGTCTAAAAGATAACTTCGTCATTCCCGATTTTTCACTTTTCCCATGCTAAGCTTAAAAATAAGATCACCGTTAAGTACGAGCTAAGATGCTAAGACTACTTATAATTACAACTTGTGAATTTCTCTTCCCGACATAAATCATATATTTAAGTGTGTGTGCTCAAATTAATTTAAACCATTAAATCCACATATTTAGATAGTTGAAATCCGACCAAGCTTTACACATGGGCCTTTTGGCAAAATATGTATCACTTAGAAAGACACAACTCAAAGCAAACAAAAAACACTCCTTAGCTAAGACATCGTTAGTTCACTTGTCCCATGAATGACTTTCTTCTCTAGCATCCCACCGTCATCGGGTAAGTGCTAAGGCTTTTCACTTGTACTTATTATGATACCAACCCTAAATATACATCCTCCATCCTTTCTTTCGATGTCACATCGGGAGCGAACCGACAAATGCCCATGTACTTTTATTACGATAAAGTTTGTATATTACTTATTAAAACTAAGGATTATAAACTTTGCATCCTTTTTTATTTACAACTATATATTTTTTTTTATTTTTTTTTAACTACATTTTTACTAATAACACATTATTTTTGCAAATAGAAAAATTTCATTTTAGAAAACCAAAGTATAAACTTGAACTAAAATTCTTATTTACCAACGATGTTGACTTCATCATCGATAAAGCTTTTTCTCTGAATATGTTGATTAGACTTTTAAGAGTAAAACTCTAATTTGTAAAAATTAAAGAGAACACGTATAATTAATCATTTTAAGAACTCCGGGGAAGAAAAACCACAAGTTATTCTTATAAGCCTTTAAGTTTTCCAAATAAACTTTGTTTAGCATCCTAACTCGTAATCAACACTATCATCTCTTATTCTTTGCAATTTAAAATCTCTAATAAAGAAATTCGCAAATACTTAGCCTATATAAAATCCAACTCGGCATATTTAAAATCTACATAAGATTAGCCACAAGTCTCTTTACTTAATAACAAATCAAGTCTAGCATGTTTAAAATCTACTTGAGACTAGCACAAACTATCATCGTTAGTGTTAGGGAGAAATCTAGAACTCTACACAGGTTCGATCGTGGGTCAAAAATTACTTCTTATTCTTACCAACGGAAAACCTACATTCGTGTCTTAACACTTATATATATTTTTTAACTACTAATATTTTTTATATATTTTTTTAACTAAGATCTTAAAATTTTAAAATTTTTGCTATTTTTGTGGGAAAACGGGTACGTGAGAACAAAACAATAAGCAGGCAACATCAAATCGATAGATTCCCTCCCCAAACTAAAATGAAACATTGTCCTCAATGTTTAAGGCGGGTCTCTACGTAAATCTAAGCCGTTTATGAATTATGCAAAGATAAACGTGAATCGATAAGATGAAAGGATTATCGATCCCCTCCAAACTAATTTCAAATAAAGGATAGGAAGCTCAAGTAACCGGGACACAAATCAGAACACAAAGTCTTCCAGAAATTGTTGGTTCAATCCTACAAAAATCACAACAAACAAACAACAAACACGAAAAACGGTAGAGGCTAGCCTCAACACATCACAACACATTAAAAATAGAAAGAAAATAGAAAAGGATAGGCATGGGGTGAACTCCCACGAAGTGGCTTGTTTTTGTTCACCGAGTCGCAAGCTCGACTCGATATCCTTGCATTCAATTAGTCCTTAGGAGAGCACACTTAGACAAGAACTTTTGTTTGAAAATGCCACGATATAGATAAAAAATGAAAGGTGATGAATGCCGGGGTCAAAAATGGAGTCTTCACTCCCCGGTGTAGCGAAAGATAAGGTTGAGGACCTCAGGATAGTGAGAAACAGGGAGAAAAGTCCGAATGAAAAATGTGAAGGATTCATCATCTTCAACATTTTGGATAAAAATAATCTCACTTCCCCTTTGGTCTTCATTAAGCTCATTAAAATTATCAATTACGGGAGCATCGGGCTCAAAATGTAAGCAAATCTCAACATTATCAGATCAACACCCGTGCTTCATGATAATGGTGTCTGTAGACAACACTTCAGGCCCCGCTCCTCAAAGAAAAGAAGAGTGTACGCTTCAGTGCGCTTTATCTTCAAAGAAGAGAAATCTTCTTGTATCCTAAGTAAATACTTAAAATCATAAAACACAAAAGATTTTTTATTTTTATTTTTATTTTTATTTTTATAAAATTTTATAAAAACAAAAAGAAAAAATATAAAATTACAGAGAAAAGCCAAAAAGATTTCATTTTATAAAACCTTTATAAAAACAAAATACTCAAAAATTAAAAATGAAAAAGCGAAATATGACAAAAAGAAGTTTTTTCATTGGCATGTCTTTTGGCAACGACAGATATTTACGTCCCTAGAAATGTCCTTTAAATATTAGACACGCGGACATAAATAAAAGTTTCGTGAAAAGTTCAAATGTTTTTTTTCACAACATGCATATGGCTTGCTAATATATTTCAGATAGTAACCCGTTTTTTCACCTTAGCAAACATTGACGTCTAAAGACAGTTGTTTCCTAACAAATGAGAACGAAATTTATTCTCGGGCATGGTCTACTTTATGACCATGCAAAGGCTTGTGATTACTTTGCATCACAACCCGTGCTTCCTATATTCCCATAAGTGTACGTCTCAGTGCGCTTATGTGTTAAAATAAGAGAAATCTTATTTTTATTGGTAAAAAGTGTCTTCATATGAATCTGAGTTTTCACGTATCACAAAAGATTTCATAGACAAATTCGACTTCTCAAACAATGACAACAGCTCTTTAAATAGAAAACGGGTCATTATTTGAGGGGGAGAAATCGTCATCAAACAATCTTGTAAAATGGTCTTTCAAAATAAGTCATGAAATAATGGATAAAGTTTTGGATAATGACGGATAACAATTTCAAGGGGAGTTAATTTATATTAACTTCAAGTGCTTTAGATGTCATTCGTTTAAATCTTTATGGACTTAGAGACTTAGTGAATTCAGGCTTTAAACTACAGACGATCAATATTGCCAACACCTCATAGTTTGTAAAAGACTTAGGAATGCTTGGAAATACTTTCATAGTTTTAAATGCCTTGAAGTTAATTCTCACGGAATAGATTTAAGCTTATCAATTCTTCAAACACAATCTCGAATATGTATGCGTATAAGGTTTTGCTGATTCCGACGTGTCGAAACCAGCAAGGGGGAAGGAGTAGATGTATACTTGATAGTGTGCTTGGCCTTCTTTTAAGGTTAGCTTCTTTTGTCTTTTGAGGTTAGCTTCTTTTGATTTTAGGCTGTGTTGAATCTGTAATGACCGAACAAGTTTATTAGAATGATGACCGAACGAGTGTAACACAAGCATGGATCGAACGAGTGAAAGACTAAGAGGACTAAATGAGTGAATGATTATGAGGACCGAACGAGTGCATGACTATGTAGACCGATCGAGCAAATTTTAACGAGAACCGAACGAGTGTCATTAAGCGTGGACCGAACGAGTGACACTTAGTGTGGACCGATCGAGCAAATTTTAACGAGAACCGAACGAGTGTCATTAAGCGTGGACCGAACGAGTGACACTTAGTGTGGACCGATCGAGCAAATTTTAATGAGAACCGAACGAGTGTCATCAAGTGTGGACCGAACGAGTGACACTTAGTATGGACCAATCGAGGTGTATTCTTTGTGGACCGAACGAGTGAAGATGTTTAACAGTTAACCAATTTCGACTTAACACACTTAAGATCCGATTTTTTCTAACTAAGGTTAAATTAAACAAGTCTCTTAGTTTAAAATAGACATTAAAAGCTTGACAAAACCAAGGTTCACTACATTCAACTTAGTTGTTAGGATATGTGCCTTTGTCTCATACGCTATTAGTCTATCTAATATGATTGATCTTCAAAAGTGCTAAAAGTCATAAAGGTTCTCATGAATGAATAATTGTGTCTTCTTATAAACTGCACTCACTCTTTCTTAAACAGCCTCATGGAAATCTCAATAGCGGATCAGATTGACAACCTCTTGAAAGAAAGAAGGTTAATGAGGAGCTTAGAAAGTTCATTGGTGGGAGATTGTACGAAGGAGACCTACGGCTGCATCAAAAGAACCATATGAATCTCTATCAATGATGTTCTCTCATCATTCAGGTCAAATCTCGTATATAATAATCTGGAATATAATAAAGTGTAGACAAATGAGATTAATAAGGATGCTCGAGATAAAATTTTCCAAGAATTCTTAAGTACACATTCAAAATTCTGTTCAAATATTGTATCACAGCACATTCTTAAAAACCCCAACATTGAGGGGGAGCAATAATATGTTTCCATTCTGCTAGAATATATCATTTTATGTCCCCGAACTTTAATTAATTGAAATCCAAAATATCAAGGGATTAACATTTTGGATAAGGGGAGAAAATGTGATTAACCTGGACTTAATGTATATTGACAGAAGTGATCAAATAAAACAGACTCAATGCACTCCATACCTAGCATGTACTACGATTACGATGCACATGTTAAGTGGGAGTTTTTTAGTGATGATGAAAAAAAAACACTTTGATTGAAATTTTCAAATGTTTTTGGAAGGATCGTGATGAAATACCCAAAAGACCGACCATGTTCTTAAATTTATAAAGTTATTAGGCGGTTAGGCTTAGGTATTCAGATCCCATGATCCAGCCAAAACCGGAGGGATCTACCCAGGGATATCTACTAGTTAGTGTAGA
>BQNB010085928.1:0-28331 GCA_026074375.1 Tanacetum coccineum
AAAAATACGTTTTGTTAAGGTATTTTGAGATATAGAACTTGGCGTTTGGTCAGAAGGTGGCGAGAATTGGGAAAAATGTTTGGATATAAGGATTTGGAAAAGTGTTTAGAATTGAGATTTTAAAATCTTGGAAAACATTGTATAAACGAACGGGTCATGCTAAAATTTCGTAAAAATCCCACACATAGAAAATATTGTGAAAACTTATTTTGTGTCGATTCAGTTAAAGGACGAAAACGTGACTTTTAATGAACTTTAATTGTCGAGATTTAACGATCAAGCGTGGTTATGTTAAAATTACAAGGTTTTATAATTACCTTTTTTAGCCGATAAAGAGACAAAAATAATAAAATATAATTATTTTATTATTATAAATATATTTAAGTATATGTATACTTTAACGTTGCAGAGATGTTTGTCCGTTTATTTTTGAACTCCCACTTATTTCTCGTCAGATTTTCTTAGATTGTTTGATCGTTTGTCCCGTTTCAACGGTGATCGATGTTTTGGATAAATGATGTTGATGTCACACTTAGCCTAAGTGTTTTGAGTCGTTTTGAGTAACTTACCACGCAACCATAATATAAGATAACGGTTTTGGTAAAAGATAACCGTTTTGTTATGAGATAACGGTTTTGATAAAAGATAACGGTTTTGTTATGAGATAATAGTTTTGGTAAAAGATAACGGTTTTGTTATAAGATAACGGTTTTGGTAAAAGATAGCGGTTTTGTTATGAGATAAAAGATAATAAGATAACGGTTTTGTTATGAGATAATAGTTTTCGTGAAAGATAACGTTTTTGGTAAAAGATAACAGTTTTGTTATGAGATAACGGTTTTGAGATTAAGAGTAAAGGTTTTGTGATAAGGAAAGAGGTTTTTGTAACGGGATTGAGAATCTTGGTGTAAGTAAAGACGAATACTTGTACAATAAGACAACTTTGTAAAAACATTAATAAAGTGTCGTAAATGATTAGGTCATGGCTGGGTACTGCTGTGCGCTTGCGTTGAGATTATTTGTGCATTGAGTTTGAGATTTGTGCAGTTTGTATTATTTGCTATTTAGGTAAGTTCTCGTAGCCCTATTTTTCTACTGTTTTTCCGTTGGGGGAAAATGATACTCAAATGCGTTTTGAACTGGTTTTTATTTGAACTATGCGAAACAAGGTTTTGTTTTTAGGACAATTATGTGCTTATGATTGCTATGTGAATATATGTGATGTAATTTTACTTTCATGTACTATGTTGGGCATGCAAAGGTTGTGATTTTACTTGCGTTTACTTTGTTTAGCATGGCAAGGGTGATTGGCAAGGAATTTCCATGTCTATTGTGGTCCTGCATTAATATAGTGCTCCAGCTGGTAGCCCCTTAGGTGTGTAAGTGACATATCGGAGTTGCAACTCCAGAAGCATTGGTATATGTTGTTTTTATGACTAGCGGGGATGCTAGGGTATTTGAAATATTGGCGCAGCTTTTGGGTTTAAGGTCAAACCTATGAGCTCACAAAACATTATTGTTGTCGTTTTCGAGTATCATTCAGCTGTGTCAAGTAAACGGTAAGGGAATGGACGATTGGGAAGACTAAGATGTTACCCAAGGGGGTTGAGTTAAGATGAGTTGATATTGTTGTACTTCGCCAAAGTTCGTAACTTGTAAAGTTAATGTAAATTTAAAATCTTTTATTTGTAAATTTGTAAAGTGTGTGATCTTGTATCTTGTGCGATGAACGGTATCGTCGCATCCCATGTTTCAGCCATTGACGGGGTGTGACATCTCAATGATTTCCTAGGATTTGTCGACATTCTGGTTTCGGAGTTTGCCGCCGGCAGTTCTGTCAATTTCGCATTTAAGATGAAAGGAGACATGATCATAAATAATTTAGATCTGAAGCCAACGATCAATGCCATGATGAGGGACTCTTTGTAGTAAGTCTTTGAAACGAGTCTATGCTTCAGATAGAGATTCTCCATGATGTTGTTGGAACATCAGGATATCATTGCGGAGTTTTGGCGGTCCTTACCGATGGAAAGATTAAGCAATGGAACAGAGTAGTAAGGTTCCTACATGTGGGGGATGGTTCCATGCTAGAATATTAAGCTAATTGCTAGCTTGATCGCGAAGGGAAAATTGAAATAAACGCAGGCGTGTTCTTTCCCTGTTTTCACCTTCAAGGTTAAGTGAGTCCATAAGTTTTAGAAAATCCTTGAGGTGTTGGTTTGGATCCTCGGACCGAAGTCTGTGAAATGAACATCCGTTTTGCACCAAAATGGATTGGTGTCAGATTGGAAGATGGTATAGTTGTTCCCTACGGGGAGCTCAATGGTATTCCTGTAGCCCTCGTAGATAGGTTTGGAGTAGTCTCCAAGAGTACGGATAGGATTCTCGTCTCCCATGGTGGTTGACGAGAATGGGTTACGAAACAATTAACACAATAAAACGATAGACTACAAGAAAGCTAATATGCGATAATTAAAGTCTCACTTGAAAGGATTCAAGCCAAGTAGAACTAGCTAAATATGATCAAACAACCTAAACTATTCCCCAAGGCATCGGCGCCAAATAAACTTTTGCGGTTGTTGTAAAGGACTTCTAAAGAAGTTTTACAACTCCATAGGCAGAGTACCTAACCGTTGTAGTAGTAGTATAGGCAAGACTCGGAGGGTTGTTATCGTTCTCTAGGGGAATAGGTTGGGAAGGCTTGATCACGGTCTAACAGAATTTAAAGGGTTGAGAGAAGATTATTTTTGTATTTTTATATTTATAAGAAAGCAGTAAAATCATATATTTGAGAGGTTTGGTTGGTTTTAGCTAATAAACTACGCTAATGGTGATAACAATATAATAAAAAGATTGTATTCATTTAATCATGTATTACTCCCTAGATTGCTTCTCTTGTGTTGTTGCTTTGTCACACTTGTGATGATCTATGTGATTATTTCTAAGTCATGAATAGATTACATGAACCTGTCGTCTATTTAATATTCCGTTGAGGCAAAACACAAAGTAAGGTAGTATGAAGACTATTACCCAGCCCCCAAGAGTATATATGTTGATCCCACTTCAATAGATCGAATTCCTTAAGCTTGTTTAAGGTTTAGTTAAATTAGATAAATCTAACACAACTATAGTAAACAGACTTTGTTTGAATATCTATTAATGTTTATGTGGAAATCTAATCTGTAATATTATAGAAGATTTATCATGAAAGAGTAATTCCAGTAAAGATACAATTAAACCCTACATTAAGCGCCTTATATTTATTAATGATTATATAATATGAATAATCCCTCAAGTATTAGGTTACAAAGACCTTAAAGCTAAGAAATTACACGATAGATTGAAAACAATTTCACAATCGATGACCTAGGACTCCTTGTATTAAACCTAGGAGTCCTAGTCGGCATTCAATACTCTTCCTAAGTATCCACAATCTTTTCTATAAACAATCATAATACATATCACATAAGCTAGTTACTAACTAGCGCATTAAATTGCTATTCACTCTGCCAGTAGTAACTTCAAGCAAATTTGCACTAGAAGCCATTAACTTCTGCTGTGCAGTCTTACAATTTGACTAGTAGTAGTAACTACTTAGCATATTTTATTTGAAGTTCATCAGCAGCACTAATATTCACTATGCGAAGTACGAAAACTGTTGTAATTAGCTTAGATACAATTAGCATATTTTCTTAGGAAGTCACTGAGTGTACTAAACTCCAGCTAAGTAGTATTAAACAACACATGAGCAATAGTAATTCAAACAACATCAAGAAGACTTTTAATCCCAACAATCTTTCCCTAAACTTGATATTCTTCTTCAAAATCATCAAGTTTCTTCATTTAAAGCTTCATCAACACCAAGAGGATGCTTCCAAACACTTCTTTACTTCTTAAGATGTTTTATGATGTGTTTAAGAAGCTGATAAGCCATTTCACTTTCATAATCAATATTAAGCTTCTTTTCCAACTTCATTGAAAGTGTAGTGGTGCAAGGGGTTTACTTTTCTTCTCTACAAAATGTAAATATGCATATGTGGCTATCCTCAAGGAAATGTATACTCCACAGGAGTCATACACGCTTCCAATCCAACACTTTGTAGGCGTGTTGATGCCTCCATACTTTTCATTTTATGTGGTTTTCAAACAGTGTTTTCCAATCCCTCATAACAAACAAATCTAAGTCTTTACTGGCTTTGGTTGGACCTCATATTTAGACTTTTATCCAACTTGTAAAGGATCTTATAAATCTCCCTGTTAAAACTTTTAAGCATTTTACTAAAGAACATATACATTTGAGGACTTTCCATCAGCTCCTCATTATGTGATCAGTAGCTTTTTATTCCTTCTTTTAAATCTTTCTGTCAACAATCTTGAAGACTTAACAGCCAAAGGTATAGCATCAATTGCTACTTCTTCTTCATTTGGAATGATTTTCATTAACTGTTTAAGCTCTGCTGTTTCTTTGTCATCTTCCACCTTTTGCTTCTTTGTAATCTCTTGTACCAGTTCTGTTCCTGCTTTCTTTTCTTTGCCTTCCACCATCTCTGTTCTATAGTTTTCAAATGTATTTACCGTTTTGAATGCTCTGTCAAAACATCTATTGGATAGATTCAAACTCTTTCGAATTTCAAATCTTTGACTTGTATCCTTCAGTTCTTGATAGGTATGTTCACATTATCTGTCTCTTAGAGCTTTTGTATGGTGGTTTGTTTCTTTTTCTTTGCTCTTTTAAGTTGCAAAATGCTATCTTCTTTTCTCTAAGAGTTGTTGATAATAATGTAGCCTTTTCTTCTTTAGGACAAACTTCATCTTGTTCTTGTGCTTGCAATCTTTCAGCCAATTAATGATCAGAATCAATCTTTGCCTATCATCCCATGTTTCAATCAAGGCAATATTGGCTTCTTTTTCTTTTTTAGCTTTCTCTCTTGCAAGTCTTTCTTCTTCATAAATTTAGTTGTTATTTTATAATGCAACTTCTTACTTCAAGCTTGAGTGTCTTTCTTTTTTATAGGCTTAAGGTTCTATCAATATTTCCTTTACCTTTATCCTTATGATTGTTGTGAAGAATAGTTGTGATGATATTGTTTTTGTAGAGTAACCAAATCTTAGTATAACACCCATTTATCTTTGGGATTTTGTAGTTTTTATTTCTATAAGTGCATGAGCAAAGTAATATCATTATATTCAGTTGTAAATTGTTAGCAGTAGTTGGTGTAAGAAACACTATAGTTGTTGCTTCAACAGCAATACTCTACATTACTTAATCTTTATAGCAACTTCTTGTATCTGCAACCAAACACTTCTCTACAATATAAAACATTTCACATCAAACATTCTCCTTCATCCTCATTTTGTCACATTTACCAGCGGTAAATTTCTTCATCTGCTTCAATAGGCATACTATCTCCCTACTGTTTGGATGCATCCTTACCCAAACTTTCTTCATTATCAGAGGATTCTACCCTAGCAGTCAAACCAACTTTGTATAATCTCTTCAGCTTATGAGTTCTTGACCTATTTTTCTTTTTAAGCCTCTTGACCCTCCTTTTCAAACTAGCAATCTCATCCTATTGAGTGGTCTTTGTCTTGTCCAAATCAAGAACCCTGTTTTGTAATGTGGTACATAGTGCCATCAATTCATCAAGTTTAAGTCTATCCTCATCACTTCGAAGTGTGTTACTCTTGCCGAGCAGTGAATCATTGCATTCTAGGATTCACTCTCAAACTAGTTTAGAGCAATAGTATTCCCAAAGGTTTCTGGGCACCTGGGGACCACCACCATGAAGTAGTTCCTAGGGAATAGATTCATTAGGTGTTGCCTTGGATGGTCTTCATTGATGTTATACAATGTCATGCTTTTGCTTCTAAGATAGAAGCGTTGTGGCAGCCCTCAACAAATTGTCACTCAACTCCTTATGGACAGCCTTATCTATAACATTTTCAATAGGATCACTAGGCTGAGGTACCTGAGTGTCCTTTCTTTTAGGCTTCCTAGGTTGTTGTATCTTTTGAGGTTGAGGAGATGGTTGAATAAAGGTGGGTGTGTGATGGGGATTAGTTGGAATTGCTGAATCGTCACCCAATTATGATTGGTTTTGTACCACCATTGTTTGAAATAAAGGTGTTACTCTACCAGAAAAACCTTTGCCTACCCTTCTCATATTTCTAAAAATATTTTTAGTGTGAGAAGGTGCAATATAAATTTTCTTATGAGTTGGCAGCCCATCAAGTTGTTGATCTAAAAATACTTGTACATAACTTGGATATCATCAAAAAATATGCCAGAACAAATAATCCAAGTTTCTAAATCATACTTTCAAAATGAATTTTTGAACAAGTTAAAATTTTTGGTTTGTAGCTAAACAGATAATGGAAGATGCCATAGTCTACTAAAAACTCATTCTAGGCTAGTAGTCTTTCGGACTTAGAACAAACCCCCCCCCTAAAAATGTAGTTTTGCTTACTGAATTTGAAATTTCCATTGTGGGGAAAAGAATGGTTTTTTGAAAGTTAGTTATTGTGTAACTTTCTCATACAATCATCAATGCAAGTTGTTCAAAGATGTTGAATTTGGTAAACACTAACACCTTCCTCATTACTAGTTGATATTCTATTAACAGATGCGTCAGTGATAATTATCTTCTTGCCCACATACTAGGGCATGTAAGTGTGCGTACCTCCCATGATCGTTTTTTGAACGACGGTAGACAAGGAATTATTTCAATGCAGAATTATTATAGTAGATTGATCTTTAATGCATGCCTGGTAGAGTGTAAGCATTCATAATAATCTAATATTTTGTTTAAACCCATCACTCTCTGTGGGTTTAGACAAAAATGCGAACCAATTCTTATGAGTATCAGCAAAACTCTTTACAAGTCGTCATTTATGTTGGATTTTGATAATGGATGATAAAATCTGTTTTTTAAGGTAGGGATTTGTAGTTATGAGAGTATTTGAAGTGTGACATTTATTAAAGGATCGATTAAAACCTTAATCGTAGTATTTATGAAAAAATAACTCCAACAACATTAACTTTCACCCAGCAGTAGTAACTCATCAGTAGTAAGTTATGCCTAGCAGCATTAACTTTGAGTCACCATCATTAACTCCAATTCCATTCTAAACAGCTTTTCCATCATCAATTTAACAGTTTTCATTTGACTTTTCTGTAAATTGTTAGTCCAAAAACCAAGTGAAAACACAAGCCATTAGCACATTTATACAATTATCACAAGATATTAATTTACCTAGCAGTATTGTAAAGTATAAACTAACAGTAGAAACTTAGCAGTATTAAGTATAACCAGCAGTACTAATTATACTTAACAGACTGAAACCTCTTTATTTTAACCATTGATTTACAGTACTAATTCATACAAAACTCTACAAAAATATAAAGAGATAAAAGACTTTAAGGATTTAGCATTCCAATACTAACAATCAAATATTGAAATCTACTTACATCAAAAGCTTTTGTAAGCAAATTTGCAACATTCTTGTCAGTATGGATTTTGACCATTTAAATCAATTTCTTTTCATTGCAATCTCTAATAAAATGATGTCTGGTCTCTATATGCTTTGTTTTTGAATGAAAAATAGGATTTTTAATTATGCAAATAGTACTGTTATTATCAATAAAGATTTTGGTGTGATAAAATTGTTCCCTATCAAGTAAGTTAATCTGAATCCAAAGCATTGTCCACATCAAACTTGAAGCGGCTACATACTCGGCTTCTGTTGTGAGAATTAGAAACTACTGTTGTTTCTTGCACTGATATGATATTAATCTACATCCAAGGAATTGACAACCTCTTGTTATAGACTTCCTATCCAAGCTCGCTAGAAGCTATATCACTATCATGTCTATGCTACTAATTCTAAAGGTGAATCTGTTGGATACCAAAGGCCCATATTTGTTTGACCTTTTAAGTACCTATTAATTCCATTTCACATCATGAGATGTCGAACCTTTGGCATTGACTTGGTATTAGCACAGGCAATCACACTGAAAAACATGTTGCCAGGTTTTGAAGTTGTAAGATACTTCAATGAACCAATCATTGACCATATACATATGGCACATCCACTTCTTCACCATCGTCATCCTTGAGCAGAGGCTTTGAGTTTCCATTCGGTGTGTTTGCAGTCTTGATTATGTAAACCTAAATCCTAAATTCTTTAAAAATTTCTTCAAACATAATTGTTTGGATAATAAATTTGCCTTCCTTCTTCTGCTTCACTTGTAATTTTTTTTTCCACCCAATAAGAATGTAGTTCTTCATTAGAAAAAAAAAAAACCCCTTTTCAATAATCATTGTGTTTTCTTGTTTTTTTTTTTGTGGGAAAAAATTATTTATTATTTCCTTTTCATGGGGGGGGGTGATCTTCAAATAAACTTATTTACTCAAATGCAATGCATTGTCTCCTTCTTTGTTGAACCAAGATGATTTCTTTCACATAACTACTTGGACCAGCAGTCATATCACCTTTGTATCTTTTGATGAATAAGGTCTTATCAATTTTCCCTCTTTGAAACCCATTGTCCAACAGATATGTTGACAAGGTTTCATACCAAGCTCTAGGAGCTTGATGTAGTCCATACAATGCTTTTTCAACCTTGTATACTCTATCAGGAAAGTCTGGATCTTCAATCCTGGTGGTTGACAATACATATTACCTCTTTTTTCATTCTTCCCATAGAGAAAAGCACTTTTTACATCCTTTTGTTACACCACAAAATTCTTTATAATAAAGCAATAAGCTATAAAATAGGCTTATTGATTTTACATTCTTCGAAACATGGGCAAAGACTTCATCATAGTCAAATCCCTTCTTCTTGTGTGTATCCTTGACATCCAATTTATTTTTTCTTATCACAATCCCTTTTCATCCTTTTTTATTCTGAACCACTTAAATTGATAAAATTCTGAAACCCATTTAGAGCCTATAGCCACCTTTTCTTTTTGGTAAATTCAATAAAGTACAATCTTCTTGTAACACTTGAGTTGTAGAAAGATCTTCCTGCATATCTCTATCCAGCTTGGATCCTTCAAAGCATGAATTACCTTTTTGGGTTCTTCTGTGTTAAAAGCAGCAAACAAGCAGTTTGGATGGCCTTTTTGGTTTGTTCTTTATTAAATTTAGTAATAACAAGCCCATGTTCCTCCAAATTCTTTGACACTCTTTTCTTAGGTTGTGTAGATGATTGCAAATCTCCATCACTTGATCAAGAGGATGACTATATGAATTCTTGTTGTTGGAATAAGATTTGACTTGGATTGTTGTACTTCCAAATTGTTCATGTCAGCCACTGCAAATCTTCTTCATCATCTCTTAAGAAGTCAATTATGCTTTAATTCTTACAAAGAATGCCTTATTTAGATCCAAATAGAAGTTCAATGCCTGTTTTTCACCAACAGCATTAATCTCTTTTGTTGCTAGTAGATTAAAAGTGTTAGTGCTGTTAAACATTATCTTCCTTCTCTTGATCTTTTCATTCACTATCTTTTCTTTGGACTCTCATCAACTTTTTTCCATTCATTCATTGAAGGTTGGATCCATCAAATCATGAGAAACTCTTTGGATCTCTGAGAATATGGTGGATCAGCGTCCATAATGGTAGCATAAATGTAATCTTTGACATGTTCTGTCTCTTTTTAGCTGACTCCTGCATTATCACTTTCTTTTGTTCCTGCACAATACATTTGATCTGTTACCTGCAACAATGGGCTTATAATTTCATTGTTCTTGGTTTGTGCATCAATATCAATTATCCGATCTGGTCCATCTACCCTACAACATTAGGTGTTACTCTCACTAAACCTAATTGCAAGTTTTCGTCTCTATCCTTGTTCTTACTATTGGAATACTCTAAAGGCTTTACTATTTAATGAGCATCCAAAAAAGAAACCTTCATTTGCTTTAACATCAAATTTGACTAAGTTGGTCTAATGGTATTGTGAATGGTACAGGACTCCATATTGGTCTCTTAAAACTTAAAGTTAGTGTTCTACCATGAAAAAGTTCATAGGGGGTCTTGTTATGAGGCTTAACTACTAACACTCTATTTTGCACATAGCAAGCAGTATTAACTGCTTCTGCCCAAAAAGTAGTTGGCAACTTAGAATCAGCTAGCATAGTCCTAGCAGCCTCAATTAGTGTCATATTCCTCCTCTCAGCAACTCCATTTTGTTGAGGAGTTCTAGCTACACTAAATTGTCTCAAAATACCCTTCATCTCACAAAACTGATTCATTTCTCTGTTTTTGAACTCAGTTCCATTATCACATCTAATTACCTTAACCTTATGATCTATTCGATTTTCTATCCCAGTTATAAAGGACTTAAGAATGCCACTAGTCTCATCCTTAGTAGCTAGAAAGAAAACCCATGTAAACCTACTGTAATCATTTGTGACAACTAGGCAATACATTTTCTTCATAAGGCTTTTTACAAATGTTGGACCAAATAAGTCCATATGTAATAAATGTAAAGGAAGACTGATTGAGTTCTCTGTTTTGGACTTACAAGAGGCTCTGTGTTGCTTTCCTTTTTGACAAGCAACACAGGTTTGATCATTTTTAATACAAGATTTCTCCTTACAATTATTCAATGGATTTTTTAAAATTAAGTGACTAGCCTTCTTATGCAAAGTTTAGATTCATCAGATGTGCTTTTGCAAAAAGGCAAGTTTTAAACTCCTTTAGGAAACTTTGATATTTGGAATCAACATATACATTTTGTTTTTCTATGAACTTAAGTACAAATTGACTTTCATTTAATTAACTTAAAGTTTGGAGATAAAAACAATACATTCAAGTGTCCATTAAAAAGTACATTATTCTTTTTATCACACATTTGTGAGAACTAAAGAGAATTAAACTTTAACTCTCTCACAAAATACACATTTTCAAAATTTAGATTACCAGTTTTAATGGTACCTTTTCCTGTGATTTTCCCTCCTTTGGGGTTCCCTCCAAAAGCAACATATCCTCCATCTATCTCTTCATAGTCTATAAGATAGGACATGTTCCCTATCATGTGCCTTAAGCATCCACTATTCCAATTTCTCATTGGTTCCTGTAAATCATTTGGGATTTCCCTTGCACATTTGATAGCGAGAAAATTAGTTTCATTTGGGGACCCAAGCCATCACTGATTGGATCTGCCTTATGCATTGACTAATTACTACTTTTAGGGTGATTGATGCTCTATTGTGTTTAGATACTTGGTCTAAATTTTTGGCTTTGGTTTTCCAAACCCACAAGCTGAGGCTTAACTACATTATATTATTTACTTTTCAGCATTAACTACTGCTTTTGGCCTAGCAGTATTAAGATTTTTACCCCTAACAATATTAACCCTTTGATTAATATTACTGTTTTTAAATGTTGTGTTCTTATAAATGGGCCTCTTAACAGTTGAATGTGCTGTTTTAGAAAGATATGACATTGGTCTAGCAGCATTTACTGTTGTTTTTAAGTGAGCAGCATTAACTTGTCTAGCAGTATTAAACCAATACTGCTGTTTTTGAAATATTTTGTCTAGCAGTATTAAATGATACTAAACTAGACTTAATTAGTACTGCTCTTGGAACCAAGTTCCTTTTAGCACAGGGGTGAGTCTTTTTGCAAAGTTTTGATGATTCACCCTTTGAGAATTGTTCCAAACAAGTTTTACCATCCTTTGATTTTGAAACTATTTTTGATGGTAATTGCAATCAACTTGCAAATGATCAAAGCTTCCACACACATAACAGGCCTTATTAAACATCTTAAAATTGCTTCCTAGTTTTTGAGACATCATATTTTTCCAATTTCTTTGATTGCCTCTTGGACTGTGAGTGTTTTGCCTATGTTGCTCAACCTGTTTAACAGTTTTCCTAGCAGTTTTTTCTTGTTGTTTAGATTTGACAAAACTCTTTCTTAACTAATACTAGGACTTAACCCCCATTTATTTTTCAGTTTTAGGCTGTGACACCATCGTCTCTCCACATCATCTGACACTCATTCTTACAATTATTTTCTGGGGCATCAATCATTCTTCCTAACTACCTTAGGTACTTCTCAATAGACATAGCTTTACAGTTCTCAACTACAGGCTTATTAACAAACTCATCTAAACCAATAAAGACAAGTCAGGTGTTGGAGGCATGAAATTTCCTGTGTAGGGAGGTGGAACTGCATTATAATTTTTAAAGCCTAAACCTTTCTTGCAATTGTCAACTATCTGACACTCTATGAGCTTGTTTAAAAACTTTTAGTTGAAGATGTTACAAATTTTCTACATTAAGTTTTGAGAATGCATTTTTTCTTTTTGAACTATGTCAACGCTTTTTCCTAAGCTCTCTAATTGTTATTTCTCCTATGTGAATTTGAAATTTTAAGCAGTAAATATCTTGTCGACATTAATAGACTCATTTTCTTTTATATAATTTAAGGTTTTCTTCCACTGACTTAAACCTGTCTTATAACCTAGAACCATTAACTCAGATTTCTTTAAATCTTTTAATAGTTGATCATTTTGAGATTTAAGAAGTTTAACAGATTCTAAAACAAAGATTTTGTTACAATAGAATCATTGGATACCTCTGAGTTAGGACTTAAAGATGAGAAAGCCATGAGTGCATAATTAGGCCCTTCCTCTGCCTGATCACTCCAGTCATATCAACATGCTATCACATGTCACCAAAAGTGGTGGTAGTACTAGGCACACTCCTTTTTGAGGCTTTCTTTGATCATTGTGTGTCTCTGGTTTTCTTAGAGCTCTGCACTCCCAAGCAAAATGTCCCTCTTGTGGCAGTTGTGCACTCCACTTTGGGACTTATCAAAACTTTTTCTCATTGCCATCTATCAGTAAACTTCCTTTATGTATTCTTTAAAAACCTTCTTGCCCTCATAGTCAACATGGCTATTTGCCATCTTAAATCCATCTCTTCCATGTCATCTGGATGGATTTGTTGCAAGTCCTCATGTACAAGTTAAGGCTATTTTGGATTTGGGGACTAGCAAATAATGCACAATAAACATCATCACCAAGTTAACAATATTTTGTAAAGTTAGACAGCATTAACTTGTGGTGCTAGTTGTTAGATAACTCTATGAGCTATATTAACTGCTTCAATTGGTGATGCTAGTGTTGTTATTAGAAAAGGACACAAACGCCATGTTCTATGTGCTTGAACTTGAGCTAGATATCCCTTTAACTTTTGGTTCATACACCTTGAGGTTGTTGTAGAGATCATCCATGCTCATTGTATCCAAATCAACTTTATTCCTCCACACAACAGCATGTGTGTTCCACTCAGGTGAAAAACTGCCTAAATAACTTTTAATTAACTTACTTTTGTGAAAGCTTTTCATATACACAAGTTCCCACTGACTCACAAGTTAGAAGCCTATCAAAAGTTTAATCAAGCATCTCTGAGCTTGGAGCAGTGAAGTTTTCATATTGCTGCTTTAAGGAGATTACTTTTAAGTCTTTTTTAGTTGCCATTCCCACAAAAATCTCTTTCAACAGCTTCCAGCTACTTTTTTAGCCTCCTTTTGCTAGAGTTAAACTTTAATGATGTTTTCATTGGGAATGCCATCATGAAAGTACTTCAAGCTTTCACCTCTAATCTTCTCTGAGCCTTTTCTTTAGTAGTAGTAATAGGCATCACTATCACAACACCTTCCACAGTTGTTGTTTTTGGCAAGGTTGCACCATTCTCTATGACTTCCCATGGTGCATAGTCTATCATCTGTATAATTGTTCATTCTATCTTCAATCCAGATCTTTATACTCACTGGTTTGAGCATGGGAACTTTGGATGCAGCCACCATGTGTGCAGAATCTTGATCCATATCTTTTAGCAAAAGATCTTGTGTATAAAAATAGGTTCTTCTTATTCAAAGCTTTTCAACAAGCTCTGATACCACTTGTTGATCCCACTTCAATAGATCGAATTCCTTAAGCTTGTTTAAGGTTTAGTTATATTAGATAAATCTAACACAACTATAGTTAATTTATTTAGTTTGAATATATTAAAATTATGGCGAAATCTTATCTTTAATATTAAGGGAGAATTATCAAATGAAATAGTTATTCAATGATATACAAGTCAACAAATAAGCTCCAATATTATTAATGATAATAATACGAATACTCTCAAAGTATTAGGGTTACAAAGACCTTGAAGCTAAGAATTATATGACTAAGATTGAAAAACGATATCAAACTCTATGCCCTATGACCTCCTTTTATACACCAAGGAGTCCTAGTCGGCTTACAATACTTTCCTAAGTATCCACAATCTTTTCTATAAACAACTAATACATATCACATAAGCAGTGCTAACTAGCAGCATTAACTTGATATTCACTAGCAGTAGTAACTTCAAGCATATTTTCACTAGCAGCATTAACTTCAGCTGAGCAGTCTTAACTTTGTACTAGCAGTAGTAACTACTTAGCATATTTTCTTTGAAGTTCATCAGCAGCACTAATATTCACTAGCAGTACTAATTGTGTACTAGCAGTAGTAAACACTTACTAACTCCAGCTGAGCAGTATTAACACAAACATGAGCAGCAGTAATTCAAACATCATCAAGAAGACTTTTAATCCCAACATATTAAATGCATTTGAAATTTATTAAAAGTGGATCAACCATATAAGGGGCAAGGTAGTATGAAGACTGTTACCCGGTGGTATCCTTTCTACACAATCATGTTTCTCTAGACATATCAACAGCGATACAGACAAAAGCTGGTTTTCTAAAGCCTAACATGCATATTCATCCCAAGAGCATGCACATATAGATCTACAATTATAGGTTTCGTACAAATCCTAATATGAATACATTAAGGAGTTTTAGTCAAGCTTGTTTAAAGATTAAAGCTAGAACTATAAGAATCAAAACACAAGAACTTTAATGATTAAGATAGTCTTACTTGATTAAAACATGAATTGAAGGAGGTACAATAGGGTTTTGAAGCCCTAAAATCTTCCTAATAAGCTGCCAAACGAACTAGGGTTTGTCCCTCTTTTTTACTCTAAAGTTACATACCTAAAACTCTAATTTTGGGTCTATATTTATAGTATAATTCCGTTGTGACGGCATCGCATATTAATCGTGTCGCCCTAAAGCGCGTCCCTTTAATTAGGTCGCGGTTAGAGTCGTTAGATTTCGCCATACCTCTCGTTGATTATTCCATCACTCACTAATTTGCTAAAGGTGAGTTCATAGCCTATTGTCACACCCTGCCAAGGCGGAATCACAAGGCGTGATCGATAGGCATCATCACAACACATGGCGTCACGATAGAGAAATACTAAATGAATTAGAATACAATATATGAAAGACACAAAGTGTCATGATAACACCTACAACATTTATCATTCAATTTCATATAGTGCAACCAACCAAAACAAAACAAATGAACATGGATTCCGCAATGCAAGCCTATGGTCCAGCTAATACCTCTTCCTAAATCTTCACACGTTTTGCTCACTTGAAAATGATGCTAAAAACGTCAACAAAATTGTTGGTGAGAGTTACAGGTTTAAGACACGCATATGACACCGCGATCAACAAAACATTTACAAACATATATGCTTGGCTATTCTATCACAAATAAATTCACATATATCTGGGGTGGATCGTACCCCTCCATCCCATAATCTGTCTCCGCGTAAGACTAACCCACTTGACTAGCTAAGTCCGTTCGGGTTCACACTAGGCCATGCCATTCTCACATGCACATGCCTTACCATAATTCATAACACATAGCAATAGCACATAACAATCATATAGTTCGACACTTAAAAACACATATCACGGTTCATAATTCAAAAACAGTTTTGCATCATTTCCATCCCAAAATATAAGTAAAAAGTGGGACTGTAAAACTCACCTTGATGCAAAGCAAATCCAAACTCTTCAATTAACCTTGCAAATAATCTATACAAAACAATACACACATGTTACCATCGATTAGGTCTCTCACCCAAGTCGATGTAACAATCACAACGATGGATACTCTATACCCTATCTTGATTTAACTCATCTATATACTCTTCACAACTTGCTAACCTCAAGTTACCTTATAAAACCTACATCTCAACTTTCTGCATTTTATCCCGTTTTTATAGTCACAAGATGACTCTAAATAAAATACTTAAACACCTAATTAGTTCTTCTCCTTACATTCCATAGCTCCCCAATGAATTGTGAGCTTCTATGATTTTTGGATAAAAATAATAGTGAGTGTAACCATTTTATAAAAATTCAACATCACAAAGTGTCCAGAATTTGACCTGATTCGACCTTCAAAAAGTTTAGCTTGAGCAGACCCATTTAAACACTTAGGAAAATTCTACAAAAATTCTAGAAAATCATAAACATCATGAACTTGCTACAGTAGCAAGCCCATCAATTAAAAAGACGTTTTGATATGGTTTTTGACCTCACAAACACAACTCAGAATCTGCCCTGAAAACTCAGTTTTGACAACGAATCTTGTTTGATTAATTTGACTAACTTCCACTCACTTTTAATTCATGAAACCACTTGGGTTGGAAAGTAGACTCTCTGTAGTTAATTTTAGGCTCAAGAAAATCAATAAAAGCTATCCGTATGACCGAGATATGGCTCTCGCAAGATGACCTAAAATTCTGCCCAGATTTCTATTCCGAATTTAGCATAATTAACCCTAATTAACTTACCCAAAACCCTAATTATTATCCCTAAAACGATTTTTGATGATCAAAACCTCTTAATTACAGAAACTTAATCATAAATATAAAACCCTAATCCATCCTTAATGATTGTTACGTTAAATAAAATCAATTGAATTGAAAAAGGATTTAGAAAAAAAATACCTTAACTCTTGAAAATCAAAACCCTAAATTTTTTTGGGTTTTCTTCTTGTTATTGAGGGTTCGACCGGTTAGGGTTGTAGGGGAGAGAAAAAGTGATTTTTGATTAAGTTATGATTTGTATTTATAGTGTTAAAAGATAATTACCAAATACAAATTGTAATCTAACTAGGATTTCTTTCCCTTTTTTTCTTTTCTTTTATTCGGCCCATACAACCGATTTTTTTTATATTTATATATTTTTATTTTTTTATTTATTATACATTTACTTTAATTCTAAGTAAAAACCTTTAATTATTTTGCTAAACTTTGAATTTTTCTAACTAGTTTTCAAACTAACCTTCGATTTTATCTATTTCTAAAAATAGAAAGTACACTAAAATCTATAAAATACAAAACTAATATATATAATATAAATTAAATATACATAGTACGTACACATAATATTACGTACACGATATTTGAAACTACGCAAAGCTTCTAAATGATCCATTTCCATTCAGTCTCATTTCAACTAGTACCATGATTCATCAATCATGTATTTCAATCTCATACACATATCTCTCACAAAACACATAAAACACATAAAGAACACACATAAATGCTTCAAATAAATTCTAAACAAACTGACCAACCGGCTCAAACCACAGTTGTCACAGTATCCCCTCCTTTAGGAAATCTCGTCCCGAGATTTAACCAAAAGGTTCAACTCTATCATTACCAAACAAATAATCGAGAATACTTATCTTTCAAGTAGTCCTCCCATACCCATGTTAACTCAAAGTTACGCTTTGAATTCCAACTAACTTTAACTATTAGAATCTTACTGCTAATAACTTTGCTTACCCACACAAATGTACGAATAGCAACATAACAACTATAAACGAAGAGAAACATCAAACTACATGAGCCTCGCCCGTCCTCGAGGAAATTCCTCAAAAACCTTAAATTGTGTAACAATGTGATTCATATCTTAATCCCGCAACTCATCAAATAAGAACTGTTTTGAAATTAAGATATGGGTTGATACAAACTCAACGTCTTTTAAAAAAAATTCAACGCGATTTCAGGTTTACTCAAAATTTTAACACCACTCAAATAACTCCTAATACTCATCTCATCGGGAAATCTTAACCGATAAGCTACATGGCCAATCCTTTCAAGAATCTCAAATGGTCCTATATACCTAGGTGCTAACACACCTTTCTTACCAAAACGTACTACACATTTCCAAGGTGAGACTTTCACCATAACATGATCACCAACACTAAACCCTAAAAGTTTCATTTCTACTATCAACTTAACTCTCTTGATGATCTTTGGCTTTCTTAAGCCTTTCCTTAATCATGACTAGCTTAGTCATCTCTTACTCCAACTCAAGTCCAATCATATTACTTTCTTCAATCTCAGCCTATAAAACAGGCGACCTACCTCTTCTTCCATACAATACCTCCAATGAAAACTCATTGAATACTCAAATGATAACTATCTTTGTAGGAAAACTCACCTCACGGAAAGTGAGTATCCCAACTACCACCAAATTTCTCACACAAGCTCTAAACATATTTTCCAATGTCCGAAAAGTACGCTCACTCTGACCATCAGTCTATGGATGGTAGGCAGAGGAGTACTCTTATCTACTCGTTGTTCTAACGTCTTTACATCCCATTCTAAAACTCTATATACATTCCATCTTTATCTGATATACTCGACACCCCCCCACCCCCACGGGATACTTCAGGTCTTGCAACTGCTCATTTACATACAACCTTGCTACTACTCCATTTTATTTTCTTTTCTTATTGCTAGAAAATGGATACTTAGTTCTGTCTATTGACTATCACCCAAATCGCATCGCATCCAATACTCGATCTTGGTAACTTAGATTTACTATCCATAGTTAATCTTTCCTTTTCCCACTTCCAATCGGGTATCTCAGGTTGTAGTAACAAACCTGAAGACCTTTGAGGCTCATTTTCTACTTCCAATCGCGCTTAATACTTACTAACACCACCAGCTATATCCTTCCTCATACTCGGCCACCAATTCGTATACCTAAGATCATACTACATCTTACTCACTCCAAGACGAACAGAATACTTCGTCGCATGCGCCTCCTCCATAATCAAAGTCCTTACATCGCCTACCATAAGAATTCAAATTCTATCCAAAATTATAACCCACCACCATCTCTCTTCTCCCTTTGTTAGTCCAAGCCACGCAACATCTCTGTTGACGCGTTCTCTGCTTTGGACGTCTCAACCTATACCACTAACATCTTCTCTCTAATCTCAGCTTGGATCGTCATACATATATCTCAAACTCGTCTTGGCTTCACTCCTCCTTTCCTACTCCATGCATCAACAACTACGTTCGCCCTTTCCCAGATGGTACTTGGTCTCGCAATAACAACCCCTAAATAACTCCATCCATCGTCTCTGGCATCTGTTCAAATCTTCGATGAAAAGGTCGTAGTGAGACTTTTATGATCCGTATAGATCACACTCTTCATCTCGTACACATAATGCCTCTATCATTTTAGAGCAAAACCATCACGCCTAAGTCCATAACGTGAGTCGTGTCGTTCTTCACATGAATCTCCAGTTGTCGCGTCGTATAAGCAATCACCTTCTCTCTTCGTCTAAGCAAGCATCCTAGCCCTTGCTCCACGCATCACTACGAAATTGTCTGATCCTTCCGGTAATGCCAAGATCGGCTCATTACCCATATTGTTCCTACAACTTTCGAAAAGCTTCCTCTTCACTTAGCTTCGACTTTTTTGGGCTTTTACTGACACTTCTCTTTCGTAGCAGCTCCAAAATTCATCTTTAAAATGCGACTCGTACTCTTTCGTTTACTTCGGGTGCTAGACCTATAATGTCGTCGTTTTAACATGTGATGGACAACTTGCCTATATACGTCTAGGACACACCCCTATTCATTACGTCCTGTATCAAGCGTGCATTAGGTCAACCAAAAAAACATAGCCGTAAACTCATAACATCCATAACGCATCCTAAAAGTAGTCTTTGGAATCTCATCTTTGTGCACCCTCATTTGGTGACAGCCCGAATAAAGATCTATCTTACTCAACTCGCGATAATCTATGCACATCCTAAATGACCCATCCTACGTATTGACAAACAATACATGTGCTTCCTCATAGCGAATAATTAGGTCAATTAAAACCTTTACCTTGCAGCTCTTGCAATTATTCCAACAACTCTTTCATCTCCGTAGGCGCTAAACGACACGGGCCTTCACAATCGATGTCGCTCCTTGTACTAACTCCATACGAAATTCTACTTCATGCCGAGGGGTAAACCTATTAAATGCTTAGAAAACACTTTGGGGAACTCACATACTACAGGTATATCACATAATTTTGACTCATCTACTTTGTTACTCCTACGAGACCTCGCATTCACATAAGTTCGTTTCCCCACGAACCTCAAGCACCTTCAAATCTACCAAAGGCATTTTAACCATCTATTCATGGTATACTTTCTTAGCCTTACACTTCACAACCAATTCTCTCATACGATTATATCAACCCTCTCATAACCAACGGTACTAGATCTATAGTGAAACAAGAACCTTCTAACTCTAACAACTTAACTCATCCGTTTAACTACCTCATTCACATAGGCACAACTCAAAAGATGTGAACTAACATCAACTCTAAGATCACATAATACGGACATTAACCGAATTCGAAGGACCACGATAAATCGAATAGGGTAATGCATGAATATCGAACCTAACTCATAAACAAAATACCAAGACTTTACATGATACACCATTTTGGTAAGGATTCATTTCCAAAAAACTCAAAGAAAATCAAACCGAATGTATGTATTGATAAGAAAAATAAACCATCGACACAACAAACGTACCATCAACGCAAGAGACACCTATTGAATAACACCACGTATCACGACCTATAAATAAAAGAATACTAATTGATAATCATCATTTTATACATGTTTTAAAGCCGGAAAAATTGCCAAAATAGACACAAATCATGCCAAAAGAATAGAAAATGTGTGTTTTTGTCCATGTGTGTAGGTTATGAAGGAATAAAGGCAAAAGTGAAAAAAAGTGATCAAAAACGACAAGAATGGAAAGACAAGATCAAGAGTTGAATCAGTCAAAGCCGTATCAAGACCGTCAAAGCTCAATCATCAAGTCAAAGAAGCCCCTATAAAATTCAAGCAAGTCTTATTATCCCAAAATTTCAAGGACCAAGAATGCAAAGATTTATCAAGATAAGGGGCTAATTTTGTCAAAAGTCCAAAGTTATCATCAAAAAGACATTTTGCAAAGATAAATAACAACACAAGGACTGATATTGCCATTTAAAGGAAGATATATACAAAGGGATTAAGTGATGCATGTTATTTATCAACCACAGGGACCAGAAGTGTAAACATTTGAAACCTTCAAAAGATAGTCAAACTGGTCAACTATTGCTTCTTCTTTCCCGCCCCAAAACCCCACTACTGTTCACGCATCCCCTACCTTTCACCAGGCTATCTCCCTGCAACTCATACCACCAGAACCCTCCTCCTATACTAAAACACTCACCACAACTCTCCCCACCTCTACATACACCTTTTAACCTTCGTTTAATCACCCACTCCACCTCACAGACCCAACTCGTGGCATCTTATTATTGGTCCATACACCTGCCTAAGCCACGTGGAGCTCCCTAATTGGCTAGAACACGTCAGAGATTCATCCAACGGCTCACAATTAGTCAAAAAACGGTTATTGACTCAAGGAACGGCCAAGATTATTTCTTCCTCAAGTCTCAGCTCTCATTCAGCTCTATAAATAGTGCTAGATAGTTCAACATTTGTAACCTTATTCTGCTTTAAGTTCTCATTCAAAGTCTGTCAATTCTGTCATAATTAATGATTTAGCTTAATATTCTGTTGCAGCCTATTATCTTTAATTCAAGTGCTTATTTTCAGTATCTCTTTGCTTAATTCAGTCTCAATTTCCTTTTGCTCATTCTGTTTTAGTAATTAGCAGTCTTCTTTAGTTTTATAAGAAATTTAGATTTCTTAAGGTGTGTTTGGGATAAGCTCTTAAACACCTGCCAAACACTCCTTTGCTGCATTAAAGCCATAAGTTCAGCTTTAATAAGCTTAGGATTTCATTTTTAGCAAAAGTTATGATCTAGATTTCAGTCTTTCAATATTTTCTAAGTGTGCCTTAAAAATTAGTTTTTGAAATTAGACCTAGCTTATGATATCTTAGCTTTCAGTTTTAAGCTTTTAAGTTTACATTTCCTAGTCCTTTAGTGTCCTTATAGCAGTAGCATTAGATCCTTTAGTTGCCTGTCTTTGCATTTTGCCATTTCACTCATTCTGTCAATATCAGCAGTAGCTGTTCAGTTTATTCAGCCAACTTTAGTAGCATTTTTAAGCACTCTATTAAGTTTCAAAATCTGAAATAAAAGCACTTTTAGTTAGGTAGAAGTACAAGCTTTACATAGGATCATTTCTTTTTCATTTTGATTTCCATTTGCTAGTTTAAAATTGAAGCTAAAGTAGCTGTTTTAGGATTAGTGTAAGTCTGCTACTTTACATTTTAAGTCTGTCATTTTCATAAGCCATTTTCAGCTTATTCTTTGATTTTCATCAAAGCTTGTAGTTATAGAAAATATTCCCCATTAGCTTTTCTATAGGACAGCATTTTTAGAATTTAAAAAATAAAAAATAAATATTTTTAACAAAATTCTGGGGTTAGTTTCGAACCCAAGACCTCTTGCATACTAAACCACACAAACTCACACTCTCAACCATCTGCTCTAGTGGGGCAATTCGGTTATCCTTTCTACTATTTTTCTTTTAACACCTTTTTAATCTTTTAGCTTAATTTTCTGTTTTGTTTTTTTTACAGCTTATTCCAATAAGCAACTTATACTTTTCTTATTTTACTTAAATACTAGATATAAAAATCTATTTTCCAGAATTTTTCCAGAATTTATTTCTTACGTTTAGTATTTTTAATCAATTTCTTTAGTTATTTTCATTTTTAATTCATAATAAATAAATAAAAAGTAAAAAAAGTAATTTTCTTTTTCCAAAAATTTTCTTTTGTCGAAACGTTTGTAGGAAAAATAGTTTTGTTTACCTAGGGTTATTATTTTGCATTTTCCATTTTAGTACTCGATTTCGATTACCGTTTTTACGTTTTAGCTCTCGGTTTTAGTTTTTAATCATTTTTAGCCATCGTTTCTTTACTTTTATGTTTAGTTAGCATAAAAACTTTCCAAAAATCATTTTCCTATCCTTTTCATTGTCCGAATTGATAACGAGGAGTCCATTCACGAGATCGTTGGGAAAACGACTCGGTTATATACTTACCGGATTTATTATACGTATATTTTTGTGTAGAGTTTTCTACAAATCTTTGTCCTCAAGGATTTGTAGTTAATTTCTATTACTTTGATATATTGTATATACTATATTTGACCACGATCAGAAATGGTGACGATATTCGGTGTATTTCGTACGCGAAGATAATAATAATAATAACAATAACAATAATAATAATAATAATAATAATAATAAAGAAAACAAACGAGCTTGTTTCACACACAAGGCTTGTTGGCAAGCTTTTTCGGCGGAGACGTATTCGACTTTGGTGGTGAAAATGGCTAGGGAGGTTTGTTTCTTGGAGAACCACAATGTGAGGCAACATCCCATGAATGTGCAGCACAACCTCTTTGTGCTTATGCGATCAGACATAGTTATCCCTACCTCATACCCCTGCCATGATCGAATCGGGGGTAAACTTATGGTTTTTATACACCATACCCTGTTTTTTGGGGGATACCAAAACCAAAATAGCGTTGTTCCCCGTAATTAATCTAAAAATGCCTTTTTAAAAACCGCATCAAGTAGGTGATGTTTTGGGATCTTCTTAAAAACGTGCAAATAGAGAAACACTAAACATGATGTCCGGCCGACTAGCCGTTAGGTAGAGAAGACTACCAATCATGCCATGATACTTTGTGTTGTCAACGGATTCCCCGTTTTCATCCCTGGTGAGTTTGGTTTCGGATGACATAGGAGTTTTGATGGGTTTGGAGTCTTCTAGACCAAATTTCTTGAGCATTTCCTTAATGTATTAGATTGTTAAAAAGATGCCATCTCTATTGCATGACGTTGTAAACCCAAGGATAGAAATTATTTATAAGCCATCATGCTCCATTTCAAAACTCGTCGTGCATGGCGAGAGAGAGGGAGGTGCGGACAAAATCATTGCGAGAAGGGGTGACGAGGGGATGGAGCGCGGAGTAGCTCTGTAAGTATGGTCTGTGCGTCCAGGCGGGGTGCGGGGATTTGGATAATGATGATATGTGAGTCTGGCTGGGGTGGGAGAGGGAGCTTAGTAAATAGAAGAGTTATCTACCAAGCCCATAGGTGAATTTATTTGGAAATTCCCAAAGGAGTAAGAGCCTTAGTCTATCGTACCAAGCTTTGGGTGCTTGTTTAAGACCATAAAGAGCCTTTTTGAGTTTGAATACATGGTTGGGTTTTTTGAAATCGACAAAGCCGGGAGGTTAAGCGACATAGACTTCTTCATTTATAAAACCGTTTAAGAAAGCACTTTTGACATCCATTTGAAAAAGCTTGAAGTTATGTGCACAAGTATAAGCAAGGAGGATTCTTATAGATTCTAGTCTTGCTACGGAAGCATAGGTTTCTGATGCCTATTTTATTTTAAATATATTTTATTCAAGTTTTAAATTTATAAAACTCGCTTTACCGTTATAAACGCACTAACAGGCAGAGAACCTGGTCGTGAATCCAGATCGACCCACGAGCTAAGTTGGTTAATTGTAGTCTAATTTGAAGTGTCACATTTTAAAGTAGTTTTAAGATTGATTTTGAGATAAAAAAGAAAGTAAATATGCGGAAATTAAAAGAGATAGAAGTTATCAGGGAGAGAAGCGTGCTAGCCTAGCCATTATATTACTAGTTTATTAACTATGATAATCCTATACAATATAGCATCATGTCTCATTGTGTTTCTTCTAAAGTCGACATACCTGAATAGATATCTTTAGTCTGCCCTATAATTCCTGTGATCCCGAATCCCCTAAAAGTCATGAAGGTAGGGCAACCAGGTCATAGTGATTAATCCCAACTATCCCAAGAACTAGTCTAATAACCTATACAGATTATTAACCCTCTAAGAAAGAGTTCTTGTGCTTTTTAAGTATATTAAGTGATAGAGGCGGTAATAGGGTTAGTTCCTACACTAGGGTTAGAATAATCATCCAACCCTAGTACCCTGTTAATCCCATGTTCAAGTGGTAATATAATAACATGATTAACATGATCTAAACCACCCGCAATACTATCAAAACCCAGGGTTACACGATAGTCAAAAGGATATCCAACAAAACCATGATTTAGCAAGAAATACGAATTATAATGATAGTATATTCATGACTAGGCCAGCACTTGAATTGCTTAGCCTCTCATGGCAACAACAAAGGAAGAATTAATGAAGACAATCATGGATGGAAAACTCATAATTCTTACAGAAGTTGTTTATAAATGATTAAATACAAAAGTAAGTTTTAGTGTGATCTCCCTTGGACTTCTTATGGAATTCTTCGAGCTATGAAGGCCTTGATTACCCCTTAGATCTGTGGTGTAATGGTTGATGATAAAGTGGCTGAATGAGGCCTTTATTTATAGACTTCGAACATGTTACGGCGTAACCTTTTAGAGTGTTATGCCGTAAAGTGCTGACGAGGCTTTCCATATTGTAGGCATAAAATATGTTACGGCATAACCAAGTGTTGATGTTACGCCGTAATGCTGAGTCGGATGTCTTAGCCTTTCATAATAATGATGTTACGGCGAAAACCTGATGTTACGGTGAAAACCTTGAGTGTGGTTATGTTGTAATCTTGCTGGGTGACGTGTCTTGCCTGAAATAATTACATACCCGCCGTAACACTATCATAGAGGTTACGTCGTAAAGTCTCGTAAGAATCCGTGTTTTCTTCATTTTTACGTCCTTTTCCTGTGTTTCTTGTCACATACTTGCATTTTAACTGAAAATAACAAAATAAACATAAAAGTATCGAATTCAAGTATTTATAAGACAATTGCAAGTATTTTTAGGGGAAACTTGACACTAAAAAGTATCAAATATTTGATGGTATCAAATACCCCCCCACTTGACTTCTGCTTCCCTTCAAGTAGACCTGTTAGAATGGTTTATAAAGAGATTTCTTTGATTTAACTCAAAGAAATGAATCTATAAAAACTTATGCTTGAAACATCAAAGCCGAACACGTCACAAAAAAAGGGATAAAAAATCACTTAACTCTTAACTAGTCTAAGTGTTCATTTTGGGGTGATCGCTCATCTGCACAGTCATAGTATGTATTATATCATAAGCTTGGAGAGTACACAAATAGCTGACAGTGATGAGATACACATTTAATAGGTGTTAAGATAAAAACACAAAACAAATAGTCATATATATATTTAAAACTTTCGGATTTTTTTTAAATTTTCGAAATTTTTTTCAAATTAAAAAAAATCGATTTGTTTTTTCGGATTTTCAAATTTTTTTCAGATTTTCAAACTTTTTTCAAAATTGTCGATTTGAAAAATATCGATTTTTTTTCAAATTTTCGAACTTTTTTTCAAATTTTCGAATTTTTTTTCACATTTAAAAAAAAATTCTTTGTTGTTAGAATTTTTTTCAAAATTTTGAATTTTTTTCAAATTTTCGTATCTATATATATATATATATATATATATATATATGCTACAGAGGCTTATATCTTTAATTATTACCTCTACAGCATATGATACATACCACATATCCCCCCACTTAAGATGAACAATATCAAAAGTGCTCATATCGGGGGTTCTTTATATATCAACAATGATAGGTCTTCCACGAACGCGCAAAACTTTCGAACCCATTTCCCCGAACCAATAGACTTAAGTAGCCACGTACTTCAACACAAAGAAAATATAGACTACAGGGTTGGCTAAGGCGAAAGTGTGTAACGATACATTTAACATAAAGGGTTAAAAACAAGGATTGACTTAACAAGGTGATCTAGGGGTATCTTGCACTAAAAGTGAGTGCAAACAAGGGTTTTACATGGGCGGTCGACAAGTCAGTGTAACAAGTCGATAAACACATACATATAAGCTGTTTGGGTGAATTCCTAAGATGTTGCCTTCTTAAACTGTCTATTCCTGCTAATCAACTAGGTCTCGAAAAGATGTACATGCCAAGTTCTAAAGTCTACAATACTACCGGCACACTCATATTTTTGGTGGATTTTTATATAATAGATGAAAACGGATCATCAGGCTTAACCTCACCAAATAGAAATAAAGGGTAAATGTGCATTCGGCAAAGATTTGTCCTAGTTCAGTAAGAAAAACATGTCAAAATTTTTGAAAATTTTTCAAAGAAAACTAGAAAATCGAAGGCAAATATTAGCCAAGTGATAATTCTACTCCCATCCCCCCACTTGGCTTGTACAAAGTCCCTATTGTACATTAAGGAAATGAAAATTTCAAAAATAAGAGTAGAATTAGAACGGAAGACTCCTCTGGATTTGCTCGGGATGATGAAGAGACAACATGCTCTAAGCCATGCTCCAAGTCCGCTTCCATGAGCAATATCCACAACTCAAAAACAACCCATCATCATTTTCGGCATGGTATCCAACTAATCCGGTTTTGAAATGCTTTCTTGTAGCCAAGTTTCGTCCTAGCACTACTCCACGTGCTTCCACCTGTATAGCTTCAAGAAAACTAATACCAAGAGCATAAATCCAGCAAAAAGAAAGATACCAAAATGTACAAAATAGAAATACAATCCTAACTCACTTTCGTAGGAATCAAGGTTGCATTTAGCGTATGCAACAAGCCTTTAAACCACTTGGTGGCCCAAGTGGACGAGTGAAGTCTCGTGAGGGTTTTCAGAGAACATACCCACAAAGTTCATTTACCAATTATACACGGTTTTGTGAAAATTTCAAACATTTAAAGATTAGCAGGAAGGGATTACGGCGTAACCATTGAATGAGTTACACCGTAATAATGTGGTTTGTAAAATTTGAAAAATTATTAGATTCGGTTACGGCCTAATCATATGAAACACTACACCGTAACAATATTAATTACGCCATAACCATTATAGTTACGCCGTAACTTGTTGTATTTCAGCAACCACTTTACCACATAAAACGAGTCACAGAGACCTCAAATTACATCCCCTTGAAGTGAGAACCTGCAAAACCAAGTTAGAAACATACAGAACCAACTAAATGCATAATTTTAAATTAAGCAAAACATAATTACAAGGATAGGCATGGGGTGCCTCCCACGAAGCGCTTGTTTTTGTTCGAGTTACTAGTTTGACTCCACCATTATTTAGTAATCAACAGGGTGTTCTT
>BQNB010085929.1:2917-28331 GCA_026074375.1 Tanacetum coccineum
ATTAGATGATTCAACAGAAGTTTGTCGAACTTGTGGTTGTCGACGTCTACGGGCTTGAGAACGAGTGCGCATGCACAAAATAGGAGTACAAAAAGAAAATTTACACTAATTTTTTTTTTTTGGTTTTTCAAAGATTAATTCACAATTGATTTTAACGGACAATGAGATAAGACAACTTAAACCAAATAATCAGCTTACTTCACGGTAGCTCTCAAAAAGATAAACTCACAGGTGAGCGGAGGAGTAGGAATAGCGCGAAGCTTATTTCTCCTTTCGGGTCGTAGTTCCTAGGAACAACCCTCCTTATACCCACTTTATAGTTTGTTCAACTTTCCAAGGTGAGCCGTACGTCGTAAGAGACACAAAAGGCAAGTTTTTAAATCTTTTGTTCGAATTGGGAACCAACAAGTTCACCGGAACTTATTATGATAATACCTCAGTTGAGAATATTATATTTTGGTGTTTTACCAAGTTGTGAATTTTATTTTCTTTTTTTATGGACAATGTTTTTATATTTTTGATTTTCTTTTTTTTTATCTGATAATTATACTAAAAGAAATGAAAAATATTTTTGTACTTTTTTATATTTTTATAATAAAAGAAAATATTCATAACAAACAATTTCAAAAACAGATGGTCCAACGCAAAGATAACGGTTGCGCACAGCCTCCCCGGCAGCGGCGCCAAAAATTGATCGTGCCGGATTCACACCGTAAATATATATAATATATAACAAAATATAAAATATATAAAGAAGTGTAAAAACCAACAATCAATGATACCGAGAAGTAGTATAGAATGTTCCCGGGTCGTAAATCCCCAACGAGGCTGGAATGGTAAATCGATACGATCGAAGATTTGAGTTTGAAGGAAGGAATTGGTTTGGGGAAAAAAAGGAGGAAAGAGTGATAAAGTCAAATTAGATAATAACGGACGTAAAACGGTTAAGAAAAACCTAGAATTACGAATTAAACCTAGAAAACGAGACCCCGAATCCCAGTACAAAAGGGGGAAAACCTAAATCTTTAAAATAACCCTAACGGACAAATTTTCACTCCTAAAGCTACTCTACGGGTCAAATATCGAAAAATGAAAAAACTAGACCGAAACGAGTTCGTGTGATCCCAAAAACGAGTCAGAACAAAACCCGTACCCGACCGTCTTAAAAGATGGATATTTTATAAAAATGACCCTACAAAAAATTTTATTTATTGTTTCCTAGCAAACTAATGACAAAAGAAAATTTCTAAAACAGCCAAAATATTTTTTTTGATAATTTTTTGTATTATTATGAATAAATTAACTTTTAACTAATTTAAATAATAAAAATCTAAATGATTACTAAAAATTCTGAAAAATTTTATACAAAATAATAGACCTCTATAAGTCACCTACGAAAAATAAAAAAAACACACCACAGCTTATCTCCAAAAACGCGCCGGAAAATAAGCTTGACAAGCTTATGAACATTTATAACACACCAAATGCGTATAAATAAGCTTGCCCTTGGAGACCTATAACCCAAAAGACCCACGGCGCAGTGGTTAAGTGTGTGTGGGATAAAGGGGATGTATTGCTTGGTCCCGGGTTCGAGTCTTGCTCACCCGGACCAAGTATCTTCCCCTTTTTTTTTTTTTTAAACTCTAGGGTAGAAAGTGTAAGAATTGAAACTAAAGGGTAGGCGGGCAAACTTTAGGAAAATTACACTATAGTTAAAACGTGTAACCCCGCACTATCAAAGATGTACAAGACCAACCCTACGACATGGCTTATTTTTCTAGCTTATTAAAAAGTGATTTTTAGCCAAAACTTAAAACATGAAAGTTAAAGAACAGCTTATAATTAACAACTTTAACAAAGGCACTTTTGACTTTGGTCAAAAGAATAAGCTATAAAATAAGCCTAAAGTTGACAGCAGCTAAAATGGCAAAATTTCTTAAGACTTGAACACATAAGCTAAAGAAAAAGGGAAATAAGCACACTAACTATCTAATCTTAACCTAAAAGTTACTAGGACACAATTTGAGCTTATGGGATAAGCTCAATAAGCTAAAGTCAAAACTTAAGCAATCCTTATGCCTAAGTTAAACTGAAAACAGCCAAGTGGCAAGATTGGGCTTAAAAATAAGCAACCAAATGAGCTTATCAAGGGCTGAAACTTTGAAGACTTATACTAGGGCTTATAAGCTCTTAAAATAAGCCAAATACTTGGGCTTAAGTTGGCTTAAAGGCTGAGAACAATAAGCCTAAAGTTCCCCCTTTGCACCAGGGGAACTTTAAGGCAAAGCTCAAGGGCTTATTTGACAGCTTATTTTAAGCTGTCAAATAAGCTCTAAAATCACAAATAAGCTCAAACAGATTGAGTGCTATAGCCAAAGGGCTTGTGCACCAATTTTGAGCTTTTGAAAATTAATTTTACTTGCTTATTTTTGTGAATGAAAAAGGGCTTTTGGTTTTTTTTTACAAACTGTGACAAAAAAAGCTTGGTAATTTTGACTTATAAAGTCAAAAGAACAAAGGCTCTTGACAGCCTTTTTAGACACACAAAACACACCTTGTTTAGTGCTTAAACCCAAACCACAAGTGCTTAATCAAATAAGCACTTGTGGGATTCTAAAAACCTTCACAGTTTTGAAAAAGGTTTTAGAAAACCTTGGAAAAAAAAAAAAACAAAAAAATTATTTTCCTACTAAAAATGTTTTAACAACAGCTTAAAAGTGACTTAAAACTTGAGCTTAAATTGACCAAGTGACCATAACCCATGCCAAAACCCTTTTTGACCCGTTTTGGTCTTGTGCCAAACACCCCTTTATCTAAAAACTGTCAAACCAAAGAGGGATTAAAATCCATTTTTAAGCTAAAACTTAAAAAACCTTTTATCTACTTCTGCTAGTTTTAACCTATTTAAGCTATTTTAAAACTAAAAATACTAGCTTATTAAGGAAAATAAGCTAGTTTCTCTACTAGCTTATTACACTATTATGACAGTTTTTGAGAGATAAGCTTATTTAACACAAAAATATGCAATAAAAAATCACAACAGCCAAATAACAACTTAAACTAATGTGATTACAAAGATAGAGAGCAAATAAGCTAAAGGTTTAAGCTAAAAATTAAGCTAGAATGAAATTTAGAAGATGAGACCTTGGATTTTTGTTGTCTCAGAACCAAGGCCACTCTTTCTGAGTGAGTGGCCTAAGAAACCTGTCCTAATGGCCCCTTAGCCTCTAAAGTTGAGCTTAAAAGCTCAATAAGCTTATATGAGCTTATTTCTCCAAATGCTTCCAAAATACACTCACTTGAACTTTTATGAATTGGATTCAAGTTAAAATAGTATTAAAAGGGCTTATAACAAGTTTTGAGCTAAATTAGAGCTTATTGGCAAGAATAAGCTCTAATGAGCTTATTAAGAGCTTATTGAGTAAAAACCACTTAAATTTTCATTAAAACTAAAAATTTCAATTGCATAAGAAACACTTTAAACAACAAGAACAAAACTGAATTAAACTTAGTAAAACTTGCCTAACTTGAATGAAAAACTGAATATATGCCACTATGGCTTACAAGCTTATTTTAAAGCCGAAAATCAACACTAGGTCCTTACTTTCTCTTTTGCTCTTGTTGTGCTTGTTTGTAAGACATACAAACAATAAGGTGTGTTTGTTTGTGAGAGGATTAAAGCCCTTAAAACTTGCCCTTCAAATCTTGAAAATCATCTACCGCACTTGGTCTTTGGGGTGTGGGATTGCCAATTGGCAAATCTAAGGTTGCGGGAAAGGTAAGGAGGAGGGAATGTTTTATCCAGGAGGGGGAATGAAGATTCATGGGGTAAAAACGGGTGTAAACACCCGTGAGTGTGTTTGAGAGGGAAAAAGAGGCGGGAAAAGGCGTTGAGAGTTGTAACAGAGTGTGTGTTTCACTCTTTGGCAAAAATGGCCCTTCAAGGTTAATACTTTCATTACACAGTTGGTCCTTGTGGTTAAATAACTTTTGGGGACTTGGCAAAACAAGTCCCCAAGAGTTATACAACTCTTTGCATCCATCGTCCTTGTGGTGTACAAGTTAGGGGGTTGGCAGTTTTGCCCCCCCACTTGTTACTTTGAGTGAATTGCAAAATTAGCCCTTCTCTTTTCTTCTTTATAAATAATTTAAGGGTTTGCAATTTACCCCTTGACTTATATTTCATGAACTTTGGCCCGGGGTTGACTTGGATGACTTGACTTTAGACCAATTGACTTTTCTGATGACTTTTTGATGGATGTGACTTTCCGGCTTGATTTGGCTGTCTTTCACAGTCTTTTCATTCCGAGTCCCAGTTTTTGTCGTTTTGGCTTTGTTTTTCCGTCCTTTTCTGGTTATCCGTTTCCTGCAACAATACAATTAGCTAAACAAGCATATATTTGGCATTTTAAGTCCGTTTTTGGTTATTTTAGCTTGTTTTTAAAGGTAAAAGGTATGTGTAATTAAGCACATACCACCGATCCAAGTTCCAAATCATGGGTTGTATAGTTCTTCTCATGAATTTTTAATTGGCTTGATGCATAAGAAATTACTTTCTCTCTTTGCATTAATACAGCACCCAATCCCTTATGTGACGTATCGCAATAGACTACGAAATCTTCGCGTTCCTCAAGTAAGCAGAATTGGCGCACTGCACAAACTTCCTTCTTTATAATTAGAAAGCCGCTTCCTGCTTCTCCCTAATCGAACCTACTCTTTCTAAGTAGCTTGGACGATTGACTTGGCATTCTTCGAAATCCTTTGATGAATCTCGTATTACCCAGCAAGACCTAAGAATTGGCGAATCTTTTTTGGCGTCTTTAGGGGATTCTCAGTCCTTTATGGATTCGATTTTAGCGGGGTCCACGTGAATGCCTTGACTATCAATCACGTGGTCGAGAAATTGTACCTTAGGAATCAAAAATTTACATTTAGAGAACTTATCATACCACTTCTCTTTCTTAAGCAATTCCAGAACTGCCTTAAGATGTTCTTCATGTTCTTTCTTGTTCTTGATATATAAGGGATATCGTCAATAAAGACAATCATAAATTTATCCAAAAATGGCTTGCACACGCGGTTCATGAGGTCCATAAATACTGCAGGTGCGTTCGTCAAGCCAAATGGCATAACTTGGAACTCGTAATGACCATACCGAGTTCGGAATGCCGTTTTTGGAATATCCTCTTCCCGTACTCAAAGCTGGTGATAACCTGATCGCAGGTCTATCTTAGAATAAACACTGGATCCTTGTAGTTGATCAAACAAATCGTCGATCCTTGGGAGTGGATAACGATTCTTCACTGTTAGCTTGTTTAGTTCCCGATAGTCGATGCACATTCGAAACGATCCATCCTTCTTTTTGACAAACAAGACCGGAGCTCCCCAAGGTGAGGAATTGGGTCTTATAAAGCCTTTGTCAGATAGTTCTTTCAGTTGCTCCGACAACTCTTTCATTTCAGAAGGCGTCAATCGATAAGGTGCCCGTGCTACAAGTGCAACACCAGGTATCAGATCGATTTGAAATTCCACTTGTCGAGTCGGAGGAAGACCCGGCAAGTCCTCAGGGAATACATCAGGAAAATCTCGAACTATCGGTACGTCCTCAAGTCGCTTCTTCTCCGACTTGTCTTCCGTCTCCTTTGTAGTAACGTTTGCCAAAAAGACTGGACATCCTTTTAGCATGTATTCTTGTGTTTTGGTGTACGAGATAATGTGCAGACGAGCCTTGTTTCCCCGGTTGCTTCCGTCACCGTGAACGATTAGAGTTTCATTTCCCTAGGATATGAACGATCTTCTCGGCACACACAATGATCGCTTGGTACTTCACCAACCAATCCATACCAATTATAGCGTCGAAACTACCAAGTTCTACGGGCATTAAGTCTATGTTGAATGGGTGGTTCAGGATGTTTAATGTACAACCCCTAAGGATAGTGTTCAACCCAATTATTCTCTCGTTAACTAGTTCAACGTCATAATAGTGATCTGATGCAGTTGGTGTGATATCAATTTGGGAGCTAAATGTAGTAGACACAAAACTCCTATCGACTCCAGTATCGAATAAGATAGAAGCATAACGGTTATTTAGAAGGAACGTACCCGTCACGACGTTGGAATCTGGGTTTGTCCCTGCATGGCCTACCGCATACACTTTCGCTGAAGCATTGACCATGTCCAGCTGGTTTGCCTCGATTGTTGTTTTCTTACAGTTTTGGAGCATTCCCTCTAAAATGTCCTTGGGCACCACATTTATACAGTAGGCTTCTTGAACCTGTCCCCGTCCCCTTGGTTATTAGCAGTGTTGGCATTAGCAGGACTCCTGCAATCACGGGCCAGATGGCCAACTCGATTGCACTTGTGGCATTTGGGAGCACACGGACCATCGTGGTGATAATTGCACTTAGGGCATAGGGGTTTAGATCCCCCCACCGTAAATAGATCTTCTCACCAGGCCCTCGTCATAACCCTGCCTATGTTTCTGCCTCTTATTTTTGTGGTTTGTTTTTTTTGTTGTTGTTATTATCTTGCTGTCTCTATTCCTCTGTCTGACGATCAGCAAAATGCCAATTTCTATCCATTAGACGGTTGTGATTTTTCAATTGCTTCTTGCATTGTCTTTAGTTTAGACGCCACTACACTCCCATGAATCATGTCGGGAAGACCACCGGCATATTTTTCAATTTTATCAGATTCTTCAGGAAACATCCTCCCGCACAACAAAGCCAATTCCTAAAAGCGTTGGGTATAACTTGTCAAGTCAGTACCCTTCACCTTTAGATCCTAAATCTCCATTTCCAGTTTCTTGGTTTCATTTTGAGGACAATATTTGTCAGTCATCATTTTCATGAGTGTTTTCCAAGGCATACCGTAAGCGGCATCATGACCGACTGTCTTGACATGAGTGTTCCACCATGTTAAAGCAACTGAATGAGAGTGCAGTAGCAACTTGAATGGATTCTCAAACTGTATAATTACTGATGTGGAAACAGACTCATTCCTTTCAAACCATTAAGATAGACCGACAACTCCTTCCGTGCCTTTAAAGTTTAATGGTTGACATTTGAGAAAGTCAGTGTAAGTAATCACGGGCAGTTCGTTCTATCCTTCTAACACCCGTTCCCGAAATATGGCTATCATCGCCATTCGTATTCTGTCACATCACGGTTGCCAAAGCAGCAGTAACGCCTTGGTCAATCATTACCTTTGGCTGGGCATTAATGACAGATGTAGTGGCGGGGGTTGTGGTTGTTGTTTTTGGGTTTAACCTCGTGGTCCTTTTCTTTGGTGCCATTTTCTTCAAATCACAAGAAAATATAATACCCGTTAGATTTCATAAAATCATAACCATGACATGACATATACATAATAAGTAAAATGAGATCACAACACATAGTGAAATATACAACTTAATTGAATATTAACAATGGATAAGCTAAATCGACATTCATTCATAATAAATTCGATTACAGACGTGACATAATACAACCATTCCATATATAAATTGGAAAACATACATGAATGGTTCAGATACAAAACGATCACTACGATTAGGTTACAAGATAAAAGAATATATACAACCTAAAGCCATACTAGCCGGGAGTTACCCCTAATACTTAGTATGCTGTACAAAATAACTAGCCATAACATGATCTATGAACTGCTACTAGCCTGCTCTGGTGCATCAGGCTGTGCCAGACCTTTAACGGGTCTCGGCTGACTCTCGAACATCTGTCATCTGGGTCGAAGTATCTTCAGCATTGTAGTGCCTCAATGAACTGTGCTTGTCTCCTACGGTCTGCTGCCAGTAACTCTGTAATCGCCGCCTGTCTTCTGCGGTCCACTACCAGTAACTCTGTAATCGCAGCCTGTCTCTTGCGGTCTGCTGCCTGCAACTCTGTAATCACTGCCTGCTGACCCAATACAGTAGTACGCACTGACATAACCTCTAAACGTGCAAGATAACTAGCGTATATGGATCGTCCCCAAGCCTCTCGAGACATCATAGCCTCTCTCTCTCTCTCTCTCCAACAGTAGAGCTGTACGAGCATGTGCACACCTAACCCTATACAACATGTTGAGCCGACCAGCCATCAGTTGTCGCTCAATCTGCTCATCATCCAACCTCACATAGATCTCATCTGTGTTTTGCCTAACCCTAGTGGCAACCTCTGTCATCCGTCGACCCAACTCTGTATTATCAGTCGCTGGTGCCCCTGGTATGTATACCATCATCTCCTCCCAAGTGTCAGTGATCCCATAACCGACATCTATCTCTAGATCACGCCTAATCTCCCTATCCATGATGGCAACAAAACCATAGTCTGCCTTAAAACCTCCAGTCGGTCTAGCGGCAGCAGCAGACGAGTTCTCTCCGACCTCGTACCTAGGACCAAAAGCAAAACATAACCTCTTCCGAGGTGGTAAGCAAACCTCGGGCCTGTCCGCTCCATGGTCAGCAAAGGGTAGCAGCAAATATGGTAATGAAGTAGGCAGCGGTATGGGTAAGAGTGGTGGTGTCCCTGATGGAGGTGTATCCGCTCTGGTGTGGGAGAGTATGATATGTGGCGGTGGTGAATGGGAAGTATACGGTGCCTTGGCTCTCATCCGGATCAAGGCAGCTATGTATCCCAATGGATAAGTAGGACTAGCAGGTGGTGGAGATGATACAGGTAATGGTGATAGTATCAGAGGTAGTGGTGGAGAAGGAATCTGAGGCAGTGGTGATGACCATAGGGAAAGTGGTGATGGTGGTAGAGTAGGTATAGCAAGGAGTCTGGCAACCTCTGTATCAGACCAAAATGGTGTAGGTGGCTCATCTCGGATCGCGAAATACCTAGCATAACCGGCATGCAGGATGTGGTGGTGGTGTGGCCGCAGACTCGTCGGTCTCAAACGGCTCAGTCTCCTCAGCAGATGGGGCATGATCAACATTGATAAAGCAACAGCTGTAGAGTTGGCAGGAACTAGGTGCTCCTCCTCCTCCTCATCCTCCTCAATATCAACATCATCATCAGATGACTCATCCTTATCATCGCCATTGTCTCCTCCGTCGGCAGGATAATCAGCAGGATCCTCCTCAGGGTCCTCATCATCATCATCCTCCGGATCCTCCTCAGGATCTGACTCAAGAACATAGCCTGGCAAATTAGCAGTGGGTAAGAGAGCAGCAGGCAGGGGCTGCTCCTCAGCTGGGAGTACCTCCTTCGATGGCATGAACTCCGGGTATGCCAGCTCAGGTACATATGGTACATAGACAGGTGAAGGTGGTGCTTGCTCTAGCTCCTCCAGGCCAGGCACATAGTCAGGAGTTAGTGATACCTGAAAAGCGGCCACCACGTAGGCATATGGGTCCTCTGGCATCACGGGCAGTCCATCGACTCTCGGTGATCCGATATCTGACAAATCCGCAAATGGGCTGGATACCTCCGTATATGTAACCGTGGAATCCTCAGAATCCGACGTGACTGTATCTAAAAATCCAAAATAGCTTATATTAGTATTTAATATAAGACTCTTATAGTAATATACATTTATACCATAACATGTATATCAATACTAAATGCATCTAGTCTTATCCAACTAAAGAAATAAGTAGTGTATGTATATATGTCCCGTGAAAATCCCTTTGTATGAATGCAATGTTTGAAATGTTATAGTCCAGAAAAACATTTGACTTGGTTCTCTATAACATTGGCTCTTGATACCAATTGTAACACCCCTAAATTGGGTCGCAGCGGAGTATGGATTGGGGGTGGTACTTTATAGATCAATAACACAAGATATATATAAACAACCATAAAAGCCGTTTAAAACTGATACATTTGGATTTATCAAAATTGTTTGTTACAAAAGCCAGAAGCTTCACTTGTTCAAAATACAAAGATTTTTAGCATATAACAGATATACGAAATGTAATACGACAAAATCTTTAATGCATGACATCCAAAACAAAACCACCAATGTATCTCTTACACCTCGTGCCTTATTGATCCCCTGAAAAACATTGCTTAAAACATCAATATATTGTTGAGTGAATTCATAGGTTTATAAACTGTATAATGTAGGACCGCAAGATTTCCCCATGATAATGCAACAGATGCAAACATCATAAAATGTAATTACGTTTCGCTAAGCTCATGACACTGAAGTTTCGACATGTAAGAAATGCAATATAAAATTTGCCAGACCTAAGCTTATGACACTGAAGCTCGACATGAATGAAATGCAATATAAATTGCCAACATTGTCCGTGATGATGTTCTAACCCGCAACATCCTATGTCCGACATGGTATACGTTCATTTTTCCAGTGATAGCTAATCACCCGAATGGGGATGTTAATCCCAATAGATCTTTTCATAACATTCGCGCTCACAATCCTAGTAATTGACAGTTCATGATAATGGACCCAGACAGGGTTATCGCTACTTAGGCAAACACGTAATCGTAAATGTGAAATGTCCACTTGCGTCCAATTGTAAAGCATGCAGATGTTTCTCGCTCTAAAACTTGTAAATCATTAAAATGTAAAACGTGGGGCTATGAACTCACCTTGAGTTAATGATAATCCAAATACAACAGAAAATGCGTCACTGAGATGACAGAATGCAACCTAAAGCACATTGATTAACTAATGCCATATACAATTCTATATAGCTACATCACCATCTAATCGTGTTTGTGAAATCATATTTATAAAGTTAGAACGTTTATAAATATCTCAATAGCAAAAACGACGCGATTTCTTCGATTTAAGCCTGTTTCTTACGTTTCTTATGTCCACGCTTTTGTATTAAGATGAGTTATCAAAATATTACATTTTTATATTTTTGACCTACTGGTGAACAGTACTTTTACTGTTCATAACTGTTTATAAAATTATTTTTATAGATTTAGTTATCGTAAAACCCGTAAATGTCGTATTTTATTCGTTATATCTCTGTTTTTAGCGAATCTTTCGAGCATGTCTTTGTTATTAAAAGTTCTATAATATTAATGGTGTTTTCAAAATGTTCATGTCTGAGATGAACAGTAACTTTTATAAAAGTATTTTTATACATTTAAGTATATAAACTTGTGTAATTCATAACTTCTTCGTTATTGATCGAAAAATTATGATTCTTGTTGTTTTGGAATCCTAAAAATATGTGTGATCTGAGTAAAATAATAAACTTTATATATCAGAAGTATTTCATAACTTGTTTTTATAAAATTTCTTTTATAACGCGTTTAATTAACGTATAACTTGTAAACTACGTATCTTCTTCGTTATTAATCCGTTTTTCGAGTTTTTTACCTTTTTGGAATCGTCATGAGACGTAGTATTTTATAAAAATATAAAATAAATACTTTTACTTTCGAATTCAAACAGAATGTTTTGATATTTTTCATAAAAACATGTTTAGTCTTGATTTTATAACTTTCTTGATTAGCCACTTTGTTACAAATCCTTTACAACACTATATATCACATGTATTACTTTCCTAGGGTCCTTAAGTCCATCATTGTCCAAAAATGTCCAAGAATCAAGTCCTTAACAACACTTATAAAATCATAAACTCATTAAGTAACTTTTAGTTAACTAGTTTATCTATATACTTTTTATACTTAAACCAACATTGTACAATACTTATAATCCCATTATAAAATGATATTACCAACCACATAACATATGTAAAAGTTCACAAAACAATGATCACAAGTAAAAATCCATTATACATGTTCAAAAGTATCCTAAATGGTGATTTTGCCACATAGAACTTATATATACATAAAATGATAAATGTAAAGACATAAAGAGTTTTAGATGACCTTAATGTGATGTGTGGTGATAACCAACAAAATCTAAACCCTTGTTTAGATTATAAACCCTAGCTTTCACAACCAAGAAACCCTAATTCAATATAAAACCCTAATCTTGCTTCTCCTTTGATTAACCCTCTTAAACAACCAACAAAGCCTCCAAACCTTCTTGTATCACCTTAGATATGATCTTATTTTACTTGTATAAGTGGTAAAATAAGTTGTATGGATTTGGTATGAGTTTGGTTTGAGCTGTGGGTTGGGGAGTATATATGAGAGAAAATGTGAAGTTTTTGTTAAGGAAAATGAGAGTGTATGTGTTCTATTTCTAGTATAAGTCCTTATATGTATAATAAGCTAGTCAAAGATGCATGTAAGATGTCTTGGGTCAATGGGAGTAAAACATGGAAGTCTTGGTCAAAAACAATGGGAAGTATGGTTAGGTTTAATGACAAGTGATGTACAAAAGACCAAGTTGAGATTTTTGTGATATTTCTTGATGTGTATACACCTAATCCGGTTTATGCATGTATATATTTAAGATATTTTGTTATTTTTAGGTATTGGGTATAAATGTGGGTATTTGTTGAAGCGTAGAAAAGTTTTGGTGGTTTCGGGAATGCCTAAACGTATTTTATCGCGAAACGTAATCACTTTACGTAACCAATAAAAATAAAATGAACAAAGTTAATAATTATACTAAAAATAATTACTTAACACTTGCTTGATGTAAACATTTAATTGTTTGATGCCCGTTTACATTGAACGATAATTTTTAGCTTACGCGATTTAACTTAACGATTACGATTTAAAAGCAAACGCGTACAATACTAAAAATACGCATGGTGAATTTATTGGACGTATTAAGATGACCTTAAAAACACGGGGTGTTATAGTCTCCCCCCCCCCTTTAAGTGAGCCTTGTCCTCAAGCTTAAGACGCGGCACTTGACGACGGTGCGGTCTTTGTGAAGAGGTGTGGATATTTCTTCCTGAATTGATCTTCGCGTTCCCATGTGAACTCAGGACCTCTCCTGGAGTTCCATCGAACCTTGATTATTGGAATGCGGCTTGGTTTCAACCGTTTAACTTCACGGTCCATACTTTCTACCGGCTCCTCGACAAAATAAAGCTTGTCATCAAAGTGAAGTTATTCCAAGAAAGGCTAATGGTTTGTGGCTTAGCTCTTTTCAGGTTGGATACATGGAACGTATTGTGAACCCTTCTCAGCTCTTTAGGAAGCTCAAGCTTGTATGCAACTGATCCAACCCTTTCCAACACCTTGAATGGTCCAACGTACTTAGGGTTCAACTTCCCTTGTTTTCCAAAATGTACGACTCCTTTCCAAGGCAAAACCTTAAGCATAACTTTATCCCCAACTTGAAACTCTATTGGCTTACGCTTTAGATCGGCGTAACTCTTTTGTCTATCACGGGCAACTTGCATCCTTTGCTTGATCTGGATGATCTTCTCTGTTGTTTCTTGAACTATGTCCGGACCAGTGAGTTGCATTGTCCACTCGGCCCAACACACAGCGTGAAGACACTTTCGTACGTAAAGTGCTTTAAATGGTGTAGCCTTGATGATAACGTGATAGCTATTGTTATATGAGAACTTGACTAATGGCAAATGGTTAACCCAACCCTTTCCAAAGTTGATCGCACAAGCACGCAACATATCCTCGAGAGTTTGAATAGTTCTCTCGCTTTGTCCATCAGTTTGTGGATGGTACGCAGTACTCATATCCAAGTTAGTACCCAAAGCCTTCTGAAGTGACCTCCAGAAATTTGATGCAAACCTAGGGTCGCGATCACAAATGATTGAGACAGGGATTCCATGCCTCGTGACCACTTCCTTTAGGTACATTCTTGCTAGTTTCTCTAGGGGATCAGTTTCCCTCGTCGATACAAAGATTGCAGACTTAGTAAGTCGGTAGACAATCACCCAAATGGTGTCGTAGCCTTGTGACGACTTAGGAAACTTCGTGACAAAGTCCATCGTGATATTATCCCACTTCCATTGAGGTATCTCGGGTTGTACCAACAATCCTGATGGCATTTGGTGTTCAGCCTTGACTTTAGCACATGTCAGACATTTACTAACATAGGTGGCTATGTCGGTCTTCATATTGGGCTACCAATATAGCTTCTTCATGTCTTGATACATCTTGTCGGAACCCGGATGGATATAATATTTTGACTTGTGGGACTCGTGTATGATCACAGTCCTCAAGTCGCCATAACATGGTAACCAACTCCTGCCATAGAGATGAGTTACATCCGCACGGGTGGGGTATGTACTGGCGACGGGTTGCAGGGGCGGGCGCCGCGGCTGGAGCGTGGCTCGGTAGGGGATGTGCGGGCTCGGCAGGGCTGGCGCCCTGGGCGCAGCTCTTCCGGGGCGGGGTGTACTGGCGCTCTGGGTGGGCGGCGGGGCGATGCACTTGTGGGCTCGGAGTCGCTGTGATGGCTGCGCGCTGTGGTGCGGGCTGATGGGGGGGGGTGGGCGGGCGGCTATCGGGCTCGGCTGGTGGCTTGGTTGGTGGGGTGTGGATAGGGCGGGGTGTGTGGGTCGGCTCGGGGGGCTGCTTGGAGGGCTGTTGGGAGGTGGGGTGCGGGGGGGTTGCGGTGTGGCTTGGGTTCTTGCAGCTCTGGCTAGGGGGCTCTGCGGTGGCTCGGGTGTGCCCAGGTTAGCGTGGGGAGGGTGTGCATTTGGGAGGTGTGGGAGCTCTAAAGGATGCTCTTGTAGCTCTAATGGGGGCTGCGCTGTATAGCTGGGGTGTGGCTGGTGCGTCGGCATTGGGTTGCTGCGCCTAGAGTTGGCGGCGCCTCTGGGAGCGGAGGATGGGTGACGGCTGGCCGGCTGGGGCCGACCCACGGGGGGTGCTACGGGGGCCTGCGGCTGCTTTGTTTATGTTGTGATTCTGCTGGTGTTGTGGTGGGGGATTGCTCTCCGGAAGGGGGACGTCGTCGGCGCTGGATGGAGCTCGCTCTTTTCTGAGGGTAGGCGGGGTGAAGGTCGCCTCTCTGCGGGGGGCGCGTCCGGTGCTTGAGAGCGGCGTTAGTGGCAGCTATAACTTTTCCGTTCTAAATTTCTCCGGATCATTAAGTTTTTAAGCAACATACCTCCAACATCTTCGTTCTTGACGTTCTCTGGTTTTCGTGCTTCAGTCTGAGCATTCAGGATTTGTTTAGGAAGGTCCAAGCCAATAGTCATCACTAAGGCTCAAACTCTTAATGGGTTGCTCCACTCCTTCCTGCTCAAAGCATCAGCAACAACATTCGCTTTCCCCGGGTGGTAACGGATCTCACAGTGGTATTCACTGAGCAATTCTAACCAACGACGCTGCCTCATATTCAGCTCCTTTTGATTAAGAATGTGTTGTAGACTCTTGTGATCCGTGAACACCGTACACTTGGTTCTGTACAAATAGTGTCTCTAAAGTTTCAGAGAAAACACTACCGATCCAAGTTCCAAATCATGAGTTGTATAGTTCTTCTCATGAATTTTTAATTGGCGTGATGCATAAGAAATTACTTTCTCTCTTTGCATTAATACAACACCCAATCCTTTATGCAATGCATCGCAATAGACTACGAAATCTTCGCTTCCCTCAGGTAAAGACAGAATTGGCGCACTACACAACTTCTGCTTTAATAACTGGAAAGCAGCTTCCTGCTTGTCTCCCCAATCGAACTTAACTCCTTTCTGAGTAAGCTTGGTCATTGACTTGGCAATCTTCGAAAATCCTTCGATGAATCTTCGATAATACCCAGCGAGACCTAAGAATTGGCGAATCTTCGTTGCCGTATTAGGGGATTCCGAGTCCTTTATGGATTCGATTTTGGCGGGGTCCACGTGAATGCCTTGACTATCAATCACGTGGTCGTGAAATTTTACCTTAGGAATCTAATATTAAACATTAGAGAACCTTAGGCATACAATCATCTCTTTCTTAAGCAATTCCAGAATCTGCTTAAGAATGTTCTTCTTGTCCTTCTTGTTTATTGGGTAGATAGGATTATCGTTAATAAATACAATCACAAATTTATCGAAATTGCGCTTGCACAACGCGGTTCATGAGATCCATCAAATACGCTGCGTGCTGTTTTCGTCAAGGCCAACATGGCATATCTTAGAACTCGTAATGACCATACCGAGTTTTGAACGCCGTTTTCAGAATATCCTCCTCTCGTATCCAAAGCTGGTGATAACCTGATCAAAGGTCTATCTTAGAATAAACACTAGATCCTGTTGTCTGATCAATCACAAAATCTGGTCGATCCTTGGGAGTGGATAACGATTCTTCACTGTCAGCTTGTTCAGTTCCCGACAGTCGATGCACATTCGAAACGATCCATCCTTCTTTTTGAAAAACAAGACTGGAGCTCCCCATGGTGAGGAACTGGGTCTTATAAAGACCTTGTTAGATAGTTCTTTCAGTTGCTCCGACAACTCTTTCATTTATGAAGGTGCCAATTGATAAGGTGCCCGGGCTACAGGTGCAACACCAGGAATCAAATCGATTTGAAATTCCACTTGTCGAGTCGAAGGAAGAACCAGCAAGTCCTCAAGGAATACATCAGAAAAATCTCGAACTATCGGTACGTCCTCAAGGCGCTTCTTCTCCGACTTGTCTTCCGTCTCCTTTGTAGTAACGTTTGCTAAAAAGACTGGACATCCTTTTAGCATGTATTCTTGTGTTTTTTTCGTACGATGAAACATGTGCAAGTTGAGCCTCGTTTTCCTTGGTTGCTTCTGTCACCACAAACAATTAGAGTTTCATTTCCCCAAGGGATACAAACGATCTTCTCGACACACCACAAGATTGCCTTGGCACTTACCAACTAATTCCATATACAATTATAGCGTCTGGAAACTACAAGTTCTATGAGATTAAGTCTATTGTTGAATGGGTGGTTCAGGATGTTATTGTACAACCCCTAAGGATAGTGATTCAACCCAATTATTCTCTCTATGCTAGTTCAACGTCATAATAGTGATCTAATTCAGTCGGTGTGATATCATTTGGGAGCTAAATGCGTAGACTCGAAATCCTATCTAGCACTAGTATTCGAATATGTAGAAGCATAGCGGTTGTTTAGAAGGAACGTACCCGTCACGACGTTGGAGTCTGGGTTTGTCCCCGCATGCCCTACCGCATACACTTTGGCTGGAGCATTGCCACCTCCAACTTGGTTACCACGGTTGTTGTTGTTCTTCAGCTTTGGACATTCCCTCTTAAAATGTCCTTGAACTCCACACTCATAGCAAGTAGGCTTCTGACCCGACCCAGTGCCCTTCTGGTTGTTAGCAGTGTTGGCATTGGCGGTACTCCTACAGTCACGGGCCAGATGGCCAACTCGGTTGCACTTGTGGCATTTAGGAGCACATGGACCATCGTGGTGATAATTGCATTTAGCGCATAGGGGTTTAGATCCCCCGTATGGCTTCTTCTCACCAGATCCTGTAGTGTAGGCCCGGCCAGTGTTCTGCCTCTTGTTCTATTGTTGTTGTTGTTGGTTCTGAGTGTTCCTTGAGGTGTCCTCAAACTTCCTTTTACTCTCTGTCTGGCGTTCAGCAAAAGTGCGGATTTTCTTATCCATTAGCTCGGTTGCGATTTCAACTGCATCTTGCATTGTCTTTGGTTTAGACGCCACTACACTCCTATGAATCATGTCAGGGAGACACTCGACATATTTTCTATTTTCTTTTTCTATTCAGATTCTTCGGGAAACATTTTTACTCAAGCACAACCAAAGCCAATTCCTGAAAGCGTTGGGTATAACTTGTTAAGTCACTACACTTCACCTTCAGATCCCAAATCTCTATTTCCAATTTCTTGATTTCATTTCGAGGACAGTATTTTTCAGTCATCATTTTCATGAGTGTTTTTCCAAGGTTGAACGTAAGCTGGCATCATGAACAATGTCTTGACCTTGTGTGTTTTCCAACATGTTAAAGCAAATGAATAGAGAGTGCAAGTAGCACACTTGACTTGATTCTCAATTGTACAATTACTGATATGGAAAACAGACTCCATTCTTTCAAACCATTGAGATAGACCAGCAACTCCTTCCGTGCCTTTGAAGTTTAATGGTTGACATTTGAGAAAGTCAGTGTAAGTACATTCACAGGCACTTCGTTCTGTCCTTCTAACACCCGCTCCCGAAATATGGCTATCATCGCCATTCGTATTTCTGTCAGCATCACATGATGCCAAAGCGACAGTAACGCCTTGGTCAATCATTGCCTTCAGCTGGGCATTAGTGACAAATGTGGTGGTGGGGGTTGTGGTTGTTGTTTCTGGGTTTAACCTCGTGGTCCTTTTCTTTGGTGCCATTTTTTTCAAATCATAAGAAAATATAATACCCGTTAGATTTCACAAAATCATAACCATGACATGAAATATACACAATAAGTAAAGAGAGATTACAACACACAGTGAAATATACAACTGAATTGAAGTTATCAATGGTGTAACTAAATCGACATTCATTCATAATAAATTCGATTGTAGACATGACATAATACCATCATTCCATATATAATTGGAAAACATACATGATTGGTTCAGATACAAAATGATCACAACGATAAGCTTACAAGATAAAATATACAACCTAAAGCCATACTCGCCGGGAATTACCTGTAATACTTAGTAGGCTGTACAAAATAACTAGCCATAACATGATCTATGAATTGCTACCGGCCTCCTCCGGTGCATCAGGCTGTGCAGGACCTTTAGCGGGTCCCTGCTGCCTCTCAAATTCTGTCATCTAGGTTTGAAGCCTCTTCAGCAGTTTTAGTGCCACAATGAACTGTGCATGTCTCCTGTGGTCCGCTGCCAGCATCTCTATAATCGCCGCCTGTCTACTGTGGTCTGTTGCATGTAACTCCGTAATCACTGCCTGCTATGCTACCACCTGAGTACGTAATGACATAACCTTTGCACGCGCAAGGTCACTCGCATCTCCATGATCATCCGCGCGCGAGTGCAGCATCCCCTAAGCCTCAAGCCTCTCGAGACATCCTAGCCTCAGCCTCCATGAGCCTAGCAGTACGAGCATGTGCACGCCTATCCCTATACAACATGTTGAGCCGACCAGCCATCAGCTGTCGCTTAGACTGCTCATCATCCAACCTCGTATAGATCTCGTCTGTGTCTTGCCTAACCCTAGTGGTAAACTCTATCATCCGTCGACCCAACTCTGTGTCATCAGTCGCTGGTGCCCCTGGCATGTCTATCGACATCTCATCCCAAGTGTCGGTGATCCCATAATCGACATCTCTCTCTAGATCCAGCATAATCTCCCTGTCTATGGTAGCAACAAAACCATAGTCCACACTAAAACCTCCAGGAGGTCTAGCAGCAGCAGACGAGCTCTCTCCTACCTCATATCTCAGACCGAGAGCGATACCTAACCTTTTCTGAGGCGGTAAGGTAACCTCGGGTCTATCTGATCTACGGTCAATGGAGAGTAGATGCAAATGTGGTGATGAAGTAGGTAGTGGTATAGGTAAAAGTGGTGGTGTCCTCGATGATGGTGCATTTAATATGATGTGGGAGAGTATGATGGGTGGTGGTAATGGTAGTGAATGGGAAGTAGATGTGGCCTCAACTCTCAGCCAGATCATCGCAGCTCGATAGCCCAACAGACGAATAAGACTAGCAAGTGGTGATGAAGGTAACACATGTACTGGTGATGATACTGGTAGTGGTGGTGAGGAAATCTAAGGTAGTGGTGGTGATACTGGTAGTGGTGATAGTATCGAGGGTAGTGGTAGAGAAGGAATCTGAGGCAATAGTGATGACCATGAGGAAAGTGGTGATGAAGGTGGAGTAGGCATAGCAAGAAGTCTCTCAACCTCTTCCCTATAAGGAAGTGATATCGGTGTCTCATCTTTGATAGATATCCTAGCAGTAACGCAGTATGCAGGATGTGGTGGTGGTGTGGCCGCAGACTCGTCGGTCTCAAATGGCTCAGTCTCCTCAGCAGATGGGGCCAGATCAACAGCTGGTAAAGCAACAGCTGTAGAGTTGACAGGAGCTGGGTGCTCCTCCTCCTCCCCATCCTCCTCAATATCAACATCCTCATCCTCGTCATCATCAGATGACTTATCCTCATCATCGCCATCGTCTCTTCCGTCGGCAGGATAATCGGCAGGATCCTCCTTAGGGTCCTTATCATCATCCTCCTTCGGATCCTCCTCAGGATCTGACTCAGAAACATAGCTTAGTGAATCAGCAGTAGGTGAGACAGCAGCAGGTAGTGGCTGCTCCTCAGCTGGAAGTATCTCATCCTCTGGTGGCATGAACTTCGGGTATACAGGCTCCGGAACAAACTCTGGTGAAGGTGGGTACTCAGAACCCGGCACATAATCAGGAGATGGCAGGGCCTGAAAAGCAGATACCACATAGGCATATGGGTCCTCTGGCATCACAGGTGGTCCATCAACTCCCGGTGATCCGATATTTGGCAAATCCACAAATGGGCTAGACACAACAGTGTATGTAACCATAGAATCCTCATAATCCGACATGACTGTATCTGAAAATCAAAAATAGCTTATATTAGTATTTAATATAAGACTCTTATAGTAATATACATTTATACCATAACATATATATCAATCCTAAGTGCATCTAGTCTTAACCAACTAATGCAACAAGTAGTGTATGTATATATGTCCCGTGAAAATCCCTTTGTATGAATGCAATGTTTGAAAACGGTTATAGTCCATGCAAAAGCAGTTTGACCTGGGGTTCTCTATAACCTTGGCTCTTGATACCAAACCAGTAACACCCCTCAAATTGGGTCGCAGTGAATATGGGTCCGGGCGTGTATTACTTCGATAAGATCAATAACACAAGATATATATAAGAACGACCATTAAAAGCCGTTTAAAACTGATACATTGGATTTAGCAAAGTGTTGTTACAAAAGCCCGAAGCTTTACATGTTCATTGTTCAAAATACAAGATTTAAGTTCATAACAATTATCCCAAAATGTAATGCAACCAAATCTTCAAACGGCCCGCCCTAGCCCGCCGGAGGACCCGCATAATGGACATCCAAATATATAAGACCAGCAATGTATCATCCTGTGCACCACGTGCTTATTGAACTCCTGAAAAAACATGACTTAAACATCAACATAATGTTGAGTAAATTCATAGGTAAAAAAATGTATAATGTAGGACTGCAAAATTTCCCCATGATAATGCAACAGAATGCAAACATCAATAAAATTAATTTACTTTCCTAAGCTCATGACATTGAAACTCGACATGTATGAAATGCAATATAAATTGCCAGCATGGCCCGTGTTGATGTTCTACCCCGTAACATCCTATGTCCGACATGGTATACGTTCGTTTGTCCAGTGATATCTAATCACCCGAACGGGGATGTTAATCCCAATAGATCTATTCATAACATTCGCGCTCACAATCCTAGTAATTGACAGTTCATGATAATGGGCTCAGACAGGGTTATCGCTACTTAGGCAAACACGTAATCGTAATGTAAAATGTCCACTTGCGTCCATTTGTAAAACATGCATATGTTTCTCACCCCAAAACTTGTAAATCATTAAAATCGTGGGCCTTGGGCCGGATTAGCTTCTATACTTAACATGACACAATCTACGAGCTAAGACCTATTACAACTTGGAAGTGACCGACACTTTTTGTGTTTCCAACAGTATAAGTACTAAACACTTTGATTAACTAATACCATATACAATTATATATAGCTACATCACCATCTAATTGCGTTTGTGAAATCGTATTTATAAGGTTAAAACGTTTATAAATAGTTCAATAGTAAAAACGACGCAATTTCTTCGTTTTAAGTCCGTTTCTTACGTTTCTTATGTCCACGCTTTCGTATTAAGACGAGTTATCAAAATATTACATTTTCATATTTTTAGTCCTCTGGTGAACAGTGGTTTTACTGTTCATGACAGTTTATAAACTTATTTTTTTATAAATTTAGTTATCGTAAAACCCGTAAATGTCGTATTTTATTCGTTTTAGCTCCGTTTTTAGTCTTTCGAGTACGTTTTCGTTATTAAAAGTTCTATCATATTAATGATGTTTTCAAAATGTTCATGTCTGAGATGAACAGTAATTTTTATAAAATTATTTTTATAAAAGTATTTATTATCGGAAACTCGCAAAATTCATAACTCCTTCGTTATTAATTGAAAATTTATGATTCTTATTGTTTTTGAATCCTAAAAATATGTGTGATCAGAGAAAAATAACCAACCTTACATATCAGTAGTATTTTATAACTTATTTTTATAAAATTTCTTTTATAACGCGTTTAATTAACGTATAACTTGTAAACTACGTATCTTCTTCGTTATTAATCCGTTTTTCGAGTTTCTTACCTTTTTGGAATCGTCATAAGTCGTGGTATTTTATAAAAATATAAAATAAATACTTTTATTTTTGAATTCAAACAGAATGTTTTGATATTTTTTATAAAAATATGTTTAGGCTTGATTTTATAACTTTCTTGTTTAGCCACTTTGTTACAAATCCTTTACAACACTATATATCATATGTATTACATTCATAGGGTCCTTAAGTCCATCATTGTCCAAAAATGTCCAAGAATCAAGTCCTTAACAACACTTATAAAATCATAAACTCATTAAGTAACTTTTAGTTAACTAGTTTATCCATATACTTTTTATACTTAAACCAACATTGTACAATACTTATAATCCCATTATAACATGATATTACCAACAACATAACATATGTAAAAGTTCATAAAACAATGATCACAAGTAAAAACCCATTTTACATGTTCAAAAGTATCCTAAATGGTAATTTTGCTACATAGAACATATATATGGATAAAATGATAAATGTAAAGACATAAAGAGTTTTAGATGACCTTAATATGAAGTAATATGATGAAACATAATATCTAAACCTTATTTTAGATGATAAACCAAAGCTTGCACAACTTGAAAACCCTAGAAACCAAATGAAACCCTAGCTTTCCTTTTCCTTGCTTTAATCCTTGTAAATGCTTAACCAAGCCTTCTAACCACCTTAGGTCATCTTAGATATCATGTAGGAATGTGTGTAAGTGTTGTAAATGAGTTTGGATAGCGATTTTTTCATGAGTTTGGTGTTTGGCCGTGGGTTAAAGGGCAAAAAGGGAGAGGATTTTTGTGTTTTACACTTAAGGAAATAAGTTGTGTGTGTATTCCTTCTAGTATAAGTCCTTATATGTATAATAAGCTAGTCAAAGATGCATGTAAGAAGTCCAAGACAAGATGAGTGATTTAGGGAAGTCTTATGGTCAAGGTATGGTGAAGTCCTTGTAAAAGTCTTAAGGATTTATTAGTTGGTGAATGTACAATGCAAGTTGGAAGAAAATTAGATATTTCTTTAATCTTTTCCTATTAAATCTGGTTATAGATGCATATGTATGATATATTTTTGTAAATTTTGGGTATTAGGTATAATCGTGGGTATTTGTTGAAGCGTAGAAAAGTTTTGGTGGTTTCGGGTATGCCTAAACGTATTTTATCGTGAAACGTAAACACTTTACGTAACTGATAAAAATAAAATGAACAAAGTTAATAATTATCCTCAAAATAATTACTTAACACTTGCTTGATGTAAATATTTAATTGTTTGATGCCCGTTTACATTGAACGATAATTTTTAGCTTACGCGATTTAACTTAACGATTACGACTTAAAAGCAAACGCGTACAATACTAAAAATACATAGTGAATTTATTGACGTCGTAAATGACCCTAAAAACGGGGTGTTATAGACAACCTAGCCCACGCTTCCTCCCCTCATTGTGTCTAAACAAGTAATAGGCTAATAGGTAAGGGATGTTAATCGACGTCCCATCGTCCATGCTCCTCAAGTAAAATAGGTTAGTAGCAGTCACCTTCTCAGGTGTCTGACCCCTACTTGAAATACTCACTGCGATCAATCTATGACCAAGTCTCCTCAATAGGTCTCTAATAGATGTATAGGAGGGGACCACCCTCACAAAATCACCATCCGAAGAAATCCTAGCCCGGTAATCACTCAGATCGCCCTTGTTGGCGATCTCTCTCAAACTACCTACCCAGTATGCCTCAAAGCCATCTCCAGCCATCTCCTCGGTAGTATATAATCCCAAGGCCAGAATGAACTGCCTCAAGATCATGCTACGCCTAGCTCCACCTAACTGAAAACACAGGGTATCATGAACATCTAACCCCATCTTAGTGTCATAAATCATGCAGGTGCTGAAGAACTCAAGCATAAACTCATGAACCAACGGTCCTCGAATCTCAAATAGTCTCTTCCATGCATCACTAGTGAACAAAACCTGTCCCTCTACTCTAGTATACATCATCCTCAACCTATCAGTCAAAGCCTGCCTCATCTCCACCGTCATCCTAGCAAAATCCAAAATATGTACCCGGTTAACCTGCCTACTAAAGATCGTGTCTAGCCTCTGCTCATAATCCTGAACTATCTCCTCAGTGTACCCCTCTACCTCATACATAAGCCACAAATGCCTTTGAGCTCTAGGTGGTAGTCTTGCCATATCTGTAAAACTTGAACAAAGTTAGTACACAGGGAATATAATTTTCATAACTCCGATAGAGGTTCAATATGACGTATAAGGTTTTAAATACGCCGTATAAAGGTGAGATGAATACCCCGTATCTGTAGAATAGTCAATACGGAGTATTGAGGCATTCAGGACCAATACGCCATATAGAAAGATTTAATACGGCGCATTATGGATATGGTATTGATTGATACAAACGTATATATAATATGTAAGTATAAAGAAATTTACTAATAATCCTTGAGGACAAAGATTAAAAGGAAAATCCACAAAAAATATCGTACGTTTACCGGTAAGTGTTCACCGGGTCGTTTATACCCCAAGAATTATGAATTGAAATCCCGTTTTAATTTGGACAATGATTTGAATGGTATTCAAAGTTTTTGATTTGGCTATCTATTTCTACAACTAAAAACATATAACACATGCAAAGGAAAGCTATCACTAAAGCAATTACGAAATTAAAACGCTTACACGATAACGGGAATTTAAAGAAAACGCGACAATTAAGCAAGTGTAACAAATTAAAGACCTACGAAAGCAAATTTAATTCCTAAACCTAAAATATGATAAAACAAAATTTTATAAAAAAGAATTTTAATTTTTTTGATTATTTTTCTATTTTTTATGATTTTTTAAAGTTTTTAAACAAAATAAATGCACGAAAATTACTGAAGTTTAAGCTAAATATCCTGGAAAATTACTAAACATAGCTTATGATAAAAAGTTTGCAAGAAAAATAAAAACTACAAATAAGCCTAAACGAATAAGCTAGGAAAATTCAGAAAAAGCACTAGAAGTGCTTATAACTAAAAGAGCCCAAAAAAGTGTTAAAGGTTTTGTTTGTGCACCCTTGGACGTAAAAGTCCCAAGGGCGCAGTGGTGTGAGTGTGTTGTGTTGAGACGTTAAAAGGGTTGAGGCTAGGTTGAGGTCAGGGGTTCGAGCCTTGCTCACCCCTGACTTCCTTGGCTTCCCCTTTTTTACTTTTTGCAAAAA